>JAAAKG020179679.1:0-26153 GCA_010014905.2 Druon quercuslanigerum
AACAAAAATTTAGAAAAATAGATACATTAAGAACCAAACAGTTGAATTTTTGACTAAAAAAGATCAATTTTCAAACATAAAATTTAATATTTAAAAAAAATTGTTTTAATTCAACTAAAAACATTAATTTTCAACTAGAATAATGAGATTTCACCCAAATAGTTAAACTGTCAAATCAAAATACGAATTATTAACGAAAACTGCAATAATTGATGTTTTAACTAAAATAAATTTTGTTTCAAATCAAAAGAAAATTGAATTTAACAAAAAATAATTATTGACAAAAATAAATACAATATGAACCAAAAAGTTGAATTATCATTTAAAAATATCAATTTTCAAACATAAAGTTAAATTTTCAAAAAAAAGAGATACATTTTCAATTAAAAATTAAATTTTCAACTAGGATAATGAATATTCAACTGTAATTGTGAAATTTTTAAGCAATGAAACAAATTTTCAACCAAAAAGAATAATTCTCCATAAAAATGATGAACTTTCAATAAAATACATGAATTTCCAACCGAATATTTGAATTATCGACTAACAAATGTAATAGATGAAAGTTCAACAACATACATAAATTTTCAATAGAATATTTAAATTTTCGGCAAAAAAAAAATCTTACCAAAAAATGTAATAGTTGAAAGTTCAACCAAAAAGATTGTAATTTTAATTTTTTTTAAATTGAATTAAAAAAAGGAAATATTTTTTATGAAAATAGTTATATGGTTAATTTTAAAAACATTGAAAATTGTATTGCAAGATTTGTAAAAACAAACGAAATATGGAAATTTGTTTACGAAAATAGGGAAATATGTTCTTTTAAGTAGAGTTTATTTGAATGATTAATGTGAATATTATTAAATAAAAAAATCAATTAACAAACATATACTTCAAAATTTTTAACTAAAGAAAAATGTTCAAAGAAAAATAATAATTTCAACTTCATAGATACATTTTTGACAAAGAAGATTATTTTTCTATCAAAAAGGAAGAGTTTGCAACGAAATGTACTAAATTTTCATCCAAATAGTTGAACTTTCAAGTATAAAAGATGAATTCTCAAAAAAAAAAGGTAATAGTTGAAATTTCTTCAAAAAGATTGTAATTTTAAATAAAAAAGCAATTGAACAAAAAAAGAAATAAGTTTTACGAAAATAGTACAGTTTTAAACCAAATCAAATTTCAAAAAAAAATTTTCAACTAATAATATTAATCTTCAACTAGAATAATAAATCTTTAATTGAAGTAGTGGAATTTGCAAATCAAAAATATTATTTTTCTACCAAAAAGTATAACTTTGTAAAAAAATAAATGAACTTTCATCCAAATAATTGACCTTTCAAATAAAAAATTACCATCTCAAATAAAGGTAATAATTGATATTTCTTAAGTCGAAAAAATAGTTTTATATAAAAAAAACAGCTGTATTCAACTAAAAAACGAAATCTCAAATCTCATTATGAATCTTAAACAACAAAAAATCATTTTCAACTAAAATGATGAATTATATACAAAAAATTTCAAATCAAAAGAAAATGCAATTAAAAAAAAAATTAATTTGAAGAAAATAGATACATTCTGAACCAAATGTTTGAATTTTCAAATAAAAAATGTTCAATATTGAAACATAAAGTTGAATTTTTAATTAAAAAAATATCAATTTTCAAACTTAAAGCTGAACTTAAAAAAATAAATAAAATATCCACTAAAAATATTAATTTTCAACTAGAATAATGCATTTTCAACCAAGATTTTTTTGATAAAAAAGGACGAGTTTTCAATAAAATATACAAATTTTAATCCAAATAGTTGAACATTTAATTAAAAAAGATAAATGTTCAACGAAAAATGTAATAATTGATATTTAAACCAAAATAATTTTTATTTCAAATCAAAACAAAATTGGATTAAAGAAAAAAAGGAATTTTTAATAAAATAGATACATTATAAACCAAATTGTTGAATTTTTAATTAAAAAAGATCAATTTTCAAACATAAAGTTAAATTTTCAACTGAAACAGATAAAATATCAATTAAAAATAAAATTTCCAACTAGGATAATAAATATTTAACTGGAATTGTGAAATTGTCAAATAATGAAACGAAGTTTCAACAATAAAGAATAATTTTCCAAAAAAAGGCTGAATTTTCAACATAACACATGAATTTCCAACCGAATATTTCAATTATCAACTAAAAAAGATGAATTCACAAACAGAAAATGTTATAGTTCATATTTTAAATAAAAAAGATTGGAATTTTAAATATAAAATAATTATTTTCAACAAAAAAAAGGAATTTTCATGAATTTAGTTACATTTTTAACATTTTCATTTTAAATAGTCGAATTTCCAACTAAAAAAGATCATATATTAAGAAAAAATATAAAGTTTCAACTAGAATAATGAATCCTTAAATGGAATAGAGCAGTTTTCAAGCAAGAAGATGAATTTTCAACGAAGGAGATTAATTTTCTATCGAATAATTAACAGAAATATTAACAGAATACATAAGTTTTCACCACGAAATTCAAATCTTCTACTAAAATTGATGAATTCTCAACAAAAAACATGTAATGTATGACATTTCAAACAAAAATATTTTTATTTTAAATAAAAAGCGAATAAATTCAATCAAAACCAAAAATAATTTTCAAGAAAATAGTTCAAATTTGAACCAAATAGTTGAAATATCTACTAAAAACGGAAAATTTTCAACGAAAAAATTTTTTTTAACTTGAATAGTACCTCTTCAAATAGAATAGTAGAATTTTAAAGTAACAAGATTAATTTCTAACCAGGAAGAATAATTTTCCACCAAAAAGGACGAACTTTCAACAAAATAGACGAATATTCAACCAAATATTATAATTTTCTGCTACAAAATATAAATTCTCAACAAAAAATATAACGGTTTACATTTCTTCAAAAATATATTGCTTTTAAATCAAAAAGAATGAAACTAAAAAAAGCAAAAATTTGCAAGAAAATAGTTCAATTTTGAGTTACATAGTTGAATTTTCAACTAACAATATGAATATTCAAAAATATACATAGTTGCATTTTCTACTAAAAAATGTTTTAAGTAATAATATAAACTTTCAACCAGAATAATGAATCTTCAATTGAAATATAGGATAAAAAAATAATTTTCAACAAAAGACTATCAGATGTAACCAAGTAGTTGGATTTTCAACTTAAAAAATAAAATCTATTCGAAAAATATAAAAGTTGATATTTACAAAAAAAAAAAGAATGCTTAAAATAATAGTTAAATTTCCAACCTAAAAGTTGAATTTTATAAAAAACATGGACAAACTGGCAACAAAATACATACATTTTCAAGAAAAAATAAAAATTTCAACCAAAACTGGAATACTTAAATTCTGATTTAAAAAAATTAATTTTCAACGACAAAAAATGAATGAACGAGTTTTTGAACGAAACACATGAATTTTCAAATAAACAAAGATAAATTTTCAACAACAAAAAAAACGAATTTGCAACAAAATAATTAAATTTTCAATCAAAGAAGTTAATTTTTAACCTTCTGTTTTGGAACTAATATTCCATGCATGTTGTATACGTACAAAGCTTATCTTTTGACTGAAGAAGGAAGAACTATATCTCTACAGATAATAAAAGATTATGAAATTACACACCACAGTAGAGAACATATCGACTTATTATTATTTTTTTTTTGTCAAAAGTTGTCAGCGAATCACACTTATGGAATTTCTCGAATCTTTACGTGCCAATTATTTAAATTAAATTTTGGTTTCATGTAATCCGATGTAAAACCATTACCTCCACAGTTGAAAATTATTTCATTAACAATTTAGCCCTTAGCGTAAATTTACCGATTTTTTAATGGGATCAGTCAAACTTGTATAGGTGGATTAATTTAATTTTGTTTAACACCTTTTTGAATATATTAATTTCAATAAAAGCCAGTAGCGAAAAATGCTCGTAAAATAGTGGAAATGTGAAATTTTTTGAGTACTTTAAGTATTTTTAAATGTATTCTTTTAGATTTTTAACAATTTATTCAGAGGTTGCATCTTTTTTAGACAAAAAGGGAAAATAGTAACAGGTTAAATTAAAAAAATTTATTTAAAAAAAACATGCATATAAATATATATTTAAAAACATAAACAATTAATTGAACCAATTTATTCAGTATATTAAAATTATTGATTCAAAACAATTTTTATATTAAATATCTGTAATGTACTAAATTAATTATTTTAACCATAGTGTATTGCACCTAAAATTATTGTTCGTTAGGTGACAAATACTTCCCAACAGCTTAATATTTCAAACAAAAAATATAGGATGTCCATAGCTGCTTTATGGATGTTAAATATCCTTTCAAATTTTTTGTTTAACACCGGAAAATTTTAAAAAATTTCAGATCCTTGTGAAGAAGTAATAACTTTAATTTTGTAGAAAAAAATCACAATAAAGAAATTAAATTCAGAATAAATCAAATTTTAAATTCTTCTTGAATATCTGTATTCTGAATATCAAATTTTACTACGATATGCTTTTAAAAGTCTCAATGCCTTATTTTGTCTCTCCTTATTTTGATTTTTTTTTAAATTACAATCAAAAAACATTTTGAAAAATCTACCCACGTTTCGGTGTTCTGGTTTTGATTCGAATTAAAACATAAGTCGGTGTTCTCCTGATTTAATCATTGGATTCTTGTTTTTTTTTTATTTTCAAGAATTTCGTATGAAAATTTAAAACGGTAAAGAAATAAAAATTATTAAGTCATAAAAGTGACATATTCGACATAAAACAACTTTAGCGACCACGAGATATATTTTGTTAAACCTGAAACAATACAAAATGCATATCCGCATGTCAGCCATTAAAAAATTGAGCGACCACTAACTTTTTTTAATTTGAAAAATACAGAGGAAATACCTTGAAAATTGGTGAAAAAAGGAATTTATGGAATTTAATAGTTTAAAAAATGGAAAAATTGGTGTCAGATTTAAAATTTATTTTTACATGTAGAAAAGAATAAAAAATATGTTTTAAGAAATGTTATGTTTTTTCAATAATTTAAAATGATTTTTTTATTATGTATGCTATTAAAGATTTATTTTTAAAAACTGAATAAACGTAGGCCGATGGAAATCTATTCACGGCGATATAAAAAAGTCCGACAACAAAATAAAGTTGGTTAAATAAAAAAATTTTATTGGATTTGTAATTTCGTCTTTACCATAATTAACACTTTAAATTGTAAATTTGAAACTAAACTTTCCTGGCGAAATTTTTTAATTAAAATATAAACTTAATACAAAAGGATTATATTGTATCGTAATTAATATTTAATGTAATAGAAAAGATAAGCATGGACAATATTTTTGATAATTGATGAAAATTGAAATTTGAAATAATGAATCACCTAAGAAACAAATCATTTTTTACAAAAATGGTTTAACCCAGTAGTTACACTTTCAGCCAAAACGGCGAATTCTGAACGAAAAATGTAATAGTTGGTATTTTAAACAAAAAAAATGTTTTTATTTCAATAAAAAACAGTTTAATTCAACCAAAGAACTTGAATTCTCAACAAAACTAGATTAATTTCCAACCAAACAGTTGCATTTTTAATAAAAGAATATGAAATTTCTATCGAGAAAATTAATTTTGCACCAAAAATTTGAATTTTCAACCATATATTGGTATTTTCAACTAATAAAGATAAATTTTTAATAAAAAATGGAATAGTTAAATCTTCAGTGAAAAAAATTAAATTGAAAATTTAAAAAACAATTTTGTACAAAGTGGTTTGTCTTCAAGCCAAAAAGGTAAGTCGCCAATAAGAAAATCACTTATTAACCAAAATAGTTCAATTTTCAACTAAAAAGAAGAATGGACGAAAAATTTCATATTTGATATTTCAAACAAAAAATATTTTTATTTTAAATCAAAAACTGTTGAATTCAGACCAAAAAATAATTTTCAACAAAATAAGGTCAATTTCCTAGTAATCGTGAAACTTGATTATAATTCGAATATATTGTTGAAAAAATATGTTAAAATTAACATTTAATGATAAAACCCACATATTTTTAGCATTATATATCAGCAAATTGAAATTTCATTCATTGTTGTTAAAAAATAAGAGTTAACGTCGAAAAAAGTCTCTTAACGAAACAAAAAACTTCTTTCTTCACGCCTTATATTTCTTGTTAAAAAGAATCGATTTCCTGTGTAAAATTTCAACATAACCTAAAACTGTTCAAAGTTGTAAATCTTTTTCGAAATCTATTTTTTGTCTTCATTTTTTCCATTTTTTTTAATACCAGATTTCCTACGAAAAATGTGAACAGAACTTCAAACTGTTAAAAAATTGAAAATCTTGTTCGAACTATAATGGTTTTTGTTTTTAAATAGTAATTTTTGGTCTGAAACGCTAAATTAACCTAAATTTGTTCAAAAATTAAGAAACTTTAGAAGCTAATGATTTTTGCATAAGAAACTCAATTTGTCTTAAAACGCTAACAAAGCGTAAATAATTCTTGACATTTTTTAAATATTTACAATACAATACTTTTTATATTAAAAATATCCATTTCTGGTCTACAATGCTTACATAACCTAAACTTGTTGAAGATTGGGAGTCCTGATGATGATTTATGTTAAGAAATACTAAGTTCCTGTCATGAAAATAAACACAACCAAATTTTTTAGAAATTTTAAGGCTTTCAAATATCATTGTTTTATAATAAAATACTGTTTTTTACAAAAATACTATTTGCCAGCGAAAAGAATGAACAAGAGATAAGTATGATATTTGTAATTTGTAGATTAAATTTTCTAGCATCGTAACACCACTTCTTTTTAGAAAGAATAGATTCAGCACAAAAGTATTTTAGCTTTAAAGGTTTATTTGAATCCTAAATATTTTGGTTTCACACTGGTCAAATAAACTTGGATTTGAAATTCGACTATTTTGTTAAACATTCATCTTTTTGGTTTAAAAATTCATCTCTTTCTGTAGATTTTAAACTTTTTGAGTCGAAAATGCAACTTTTTGGTTGAAACGTAATCTGTTTTGGTCGAAAATAAACTTTTTTGTTTTGGTTTGTTATTTCATAATTTAAGTTAAAAATTATGTGCATAGCGGGGGGGGGGGTAAACAATTTTCTTTTTTTTTAAATGAAAAATGAATTATTTTGTTGAACATTTAACTCTGTTATAGAATTATTATTTTTTGAATTGATAATTTAAAAATTTGGTATGAAATAAAACTATTTATTACAAATTTAACTGTTTTGTAGAAAATTAGTTTTATTTTTGAAAATTAATCATCCCGGATAAAACTTTCATTAATTCATTTTTGAAAAAAATATAATATACAAATTAATTTAATAAAATGTGGACTAACACTATATCCATTTTTCAAACTATTTGTTTAAAAACGTACGTATTTTGTTTAAAAATTCTTTATTTTTGGTACAAAATATTCTTCTGTATTGAAAATTTAAGTACTTTGTGAAAAATTGGTGTGTTTTGTTCCAAATTTGTCTTGCTGGCCAGAAAGTCCTTCTTTTGTGTTAAAAATGAAACTCTGTAGTTAACATTTTCGTTAAAGATTCATCGTTTTAGTTAAAAATTTGTGTTTCCTTCGATTCAAAATTAATTTTTTTTAATGAAAATTTAAGTATTTGGTTAAAAATTCCACTATTTTATAAAAAATTGTATTTTTGGCTTGGAAATTCTACAATTTGGTATAAAATAAAAGTATGTGGTGACAAATTGAACTGTTTTGTAAAAACTTATCTATTTTGTTGAAAGTTCGTATTTTTGGTAGAAAACTAAAATGCTTGGTTGAAAATTCAACTATTTGCTTAGAAATTTATGTATTTTGTGAAAGTAAATTTATCTTTTTATTTGAAAATCTAACATTCTGGATGAATTTTTGTTTGCTGACTGAAAAATCTTTCTCACTTGAAAATTCGTATTTTCGACTTCAAAATTGATCTCTTATTTTAATAAATTTTATTAGAAATTCTTCATTTATGGTTGAATTGACCTGTTTTAAATTTTAAATTGAAAAACTTTTCTTGGTTAAAATATCAACTATTACATTTTATGTTTGAGAATTCAAGTTAGTTAGTTAGTTAGTTAGTTGAAAGTGGAAGTAATTTCTTAAACTTCTTTTTGTTTTGTGAAGATTCATAATTTTTGTTGAAAAATCGTTTGTTTCTTTGGTTAAAAACTAATTTTCTAACTGAAAATTGAACTATTTTGTTGAAAATTCAGATTGTCGGGTTGAAAATTCAACTCTACTGTACAAAATTCAATAATCTGGTACAAAAGTAAAATGTTTTTTAGAAATTTAGAAAAAAAAACTGTGCTCATTGGGAACTTTATGAAAAAGAAGGTAAAAAGGTGAATGGGATATTGGCTTTGAAGCCTGAAAATAACACTGTTGAGTTCATAGGATTTTTTCAAATTTAATTATTAAAAAATGAACTATACTCACGAGAAATTCGTCTCTGATAAAGTACTTGGCCCGTATCACGTCCGGAGGTTCCGTTGGATCCGCAACAACTCCGGGTTCAACTGGCGTTTGATACCTCGAGAATTCTGGAAAGTAGTCCTCCAATTTGTGCTTTCCCGCTTTTACCTTTTCCGCAAGCAGATCCTGCTTGTTTAGGAATAAGATAACGGAAATTGTGCGGAGCCACCTGTCAGTTCAAATCAGAATTAGAACTATTATCATCATAATTTTATTATTTAAGGGCATGTATAACCAGAAATTTTGGTTCTGCTTTTTAGCGTGCCTCAACAAAATTAAGATTAATCGAGTTGGCCTTATTTTTAAGAATAAAAACTCCTTACACAGGGTGGCTTTTTTCATCGAGGAAAAAATTTACAATAATTTCCTTGTTTTCCGGGTTGCAACAAAATTTTAGGGCAATTTAAATTAAAAATGAACTTTTAGAACTGAATTTTTGTCTTTTAAGTCTTTTGAATATTAAATTCAGAAAAATTTAATTCAAACGTTCAATAATTTACACATATAAAAGGAAAGCTTCAAACACATTCTAATTAAACAATTTTTCAATTAAATATCATTAAAATTCCCTATTTTAAATCACTAACTTTTATAAATTAGACAATAATGCAAAGGTTTCCATTAAAAAAATATAAAGCTACGTTATAATTTCTAATGCTCTAAGTAAAACTAATTCTATCTCTGATCTCACATTTATAAGAAAATTAAAAATTAAACATGTCCCTCTTCCAATTCAGTATAAAATCGAAAATAAAAAGTTCTCCCCTTTTCTGTGAATGTTAAAAATACTAAATTCTCTCCGCCCACTCAATAAAAATCTTTTTAAAAAATCGGCTTCTTTCAATTTAGTAAAGTAAATAATAAACAAAACTTCCTGTCTTCTAAATCAATGAAAATCTTAAAAATAAAAGAATTCTTTATTTGTCATTTAGAAAAAAATTGAAAATAAAAAATTATTTCCTGAACTCAATAAGAAAAGTTATATTAACAAAAAACTGTCCATCTTCCAATTCGAAACCATTCTTCTCTTAAAAACTCAATAAAAATGATAGAAGATAAAAGGGACTCTTTCAATTCAGAAAGCACTGCGAACCAAAATTTCTTCGCTTCCAACTCAATAAAAATGCTAAAAATGAAAAATGATACTTCTTCCAAATCATAAAACGTTGAAAACAAACATTTCCTCCTTTCCGAATCGATAAACATCATAAAAATGAAAAATATCACACTTAAAATTCAGAACTAAATTTTTAATCGAAATTTGCAATGAAAACAAATTCCTTTTCTAATTCCAAAATAAATTAAAACCATATTTTTATCCCCTTCAACTCGATAAATATCATAAGAAAATGTCCTTCTTCCAATTTAGAAAAAAAATTAAAATTAAAAATTCCCCTCGTTAACTCAATCAAAATACTGAAAACAAAAAATGTTCTCCCTTCCAATTCGATAAAAATCTGCAAATCAAAATTCTTCCAATTCAGAAAAAATTGAAAATCGAAATGTTCTGTCTTCCAATTAAATTAAAAGGTTTAAAAAATGTTTTCTTGACAATAACATTTATTTACTAAAAATACAAAAATAAAATATTTTGATGAATGACAAAAAATGTTTACTGTTCAAGTTTTTTTTTTCTTTTCTACGGCAATGTTATTACTTCAGAAATTTTTTATTTCAAAAATTTTAGGGAAGTTTAAATCCTCGGGGTTTTTACGTTTGGGCAATTTTATTATTTAGGAATTTTTCGATTCTGAATTTCATAACCTAGTTGATTTTCTATTTCCATTGCTTTCTTTTACGCGAATTTTATTTTTTGGAATTTTTCAGTAGTCCCTTTATAATTAGGCAATTTTCTGTTGAGAATTTTTAAACTGGGTAATAATATAAGCTGCCGGAAATCTTCATATTCCAGAATTTGTTTAATTCCGAAATATTATAAACTACTCAGGAATTTTATTTGAGAATTTTTTAATTGGTGATTTTATAATTTGTACAAGTTTCTATTTGGAATAATTTCTTTTTCGAGAATTTTATTTTTCGGGATATTTAACCGTCCTTTATTATTCGGAAACTTTCTGTCGGGAATTTTCAAATTCGGTAATATAATAAACTGTTCAGGATTTTTATTGTTTTAGAATTTTTCAACTGCATATTGTATAATTTCGGCAATTTTCTACTTCGAAAATTTTATAATGTGAATTTTATTTTTCGGGATTTTTCAGTCATCCCCCAACACTCAGGAATTCATAGAAACTTAGGTCTTCCTACCTTATGAATACAATAACGAATCAGTCTGTAATTTTGGGAAACAATGAGTGGACATCAAGAATCTTTTTATACATTTTTTTAATAAGGCCAAATTGATAACTCTTAATTTTTTTTTAAGAAAAGGTGCTAGAACCTTAATTCTGATTATTGGAATTGAGAAACTAGATACCTTTAAATTGAATCTAATTTTAACAAATTTTATTCCTAGAATGACTATCAATGAAAGTCTTAAATGTGTATAATGTAAGAGCCTAGTTTTGAATTTGAAAGCGAACTCGATACCGTAATATGGAAACCATACCTATTATTCCAGATACTTTTGAACAAGTCGAGACTTTCCCGAAGTCTCAACTTCGTCGGGTCTTCCCTAAGCACCATGTTGTAACTACTACATGCTGTTACGAATATAATTGCCGTCACGTCATTAAAGCACTGTATCCATTTTCTCCTTTCATCTCTCTGTCCACCGACGTCGAACATGCTGCAAAAAAAGACATTATGTTACATTATATAACAGTTTCATCCTCAAAAACAAATAAAATAAATTACGTATGTAATTTGAAAATGAGAGTAACCGCAAAAACTTCACTTTCAAAATTCACTGACTTTCCCCTTGACTACTTTTTAATTTTCCCAGTCGAAAAAGGGTGAAAATACGAGAAATGTAGGGAATATCCCTGATTTGTGAAATTTATAATATAATGCAAGTGATAAAAATTGCTGAATTTTGCAGGCTTAAAATTTTCAGTTGTTCCATTTCCAGCGCTTAAAATTATGAGATTATTCACTTTTGCGGTCTTTCAAATTCAAATCATTAGCATTAAAACGTCCAACTGTGAAATTTAAAAATTTCTATTATTTTTTTTGTTATTGGTTAATTTTTAAAGCTTTTAATTTCAATGGATAAACCATTTAATTGTAAACGATTCCATCTCAGATATACATTTACACTTGGAAGGTTTCTTAAAAGATAAAATTGTGCAAAATAAGTTTGCTTGCTCATTAAGTAAATCTAAAAACGCGAGCTACCGTGATTTGGAATAACAACGTTAACTGCTATATGAAGGAAGCCGAGAAAATCGACGAAAACGGTCCGAATTCTGTAAAAAAAATTTTTTAAATATGTTAGTTAATTATTGAAAATGCAGTTAACGCCGTGTACGGCTAAAAAATTGAGATAACGGAATTATTATAAATAATTATTCAATCATGAAATTATATATATCAAATATTTGTTTAGTATGTAAGTTTTTATGATTTTTTATATTAAATTTGCAAAATTAAATACTTTTCAATTTCAAAACATATGCCATTCAAATTTCTGCAATTTTGCAGATTTACAATTGACAATTGTTGAATTTTGAAAATACGGAATTACAAATTTTTCAATTTTGAAGAATTATATTTTAAAGGTATGTAATTTGGAACATTTTTTTAATTGTTAAATTTTCAAGACTCGCAAAAGATTATTCTTTATTTTTCGAAAATCATAAGTCAAGAGTTTTCAATCTTAAATTTGTCCAATTTGTGAAATCTGCAATGTCAATCATTAAAAAAACAGCATTTTTAGTTGTAAAACTCATAAATCACTTCATTTTTAAATTGTACAATTTTAAAGTTTTACAATTCAAAGTTCTATAGTTTTGAAGATCGACCATTTAAATTCTTCAACCTTAATGATTTTCAATTTAAATGTCTTCAATTTTACAAGATTTGCAGTTTAAAGTTCTGCAATTTTGAAGAATTACAATTGACAATTGTTGATTTGAAAAATATTGAATTACAAATTATTCAATTTTCAAGAATTATATTTTAAAAATATGTAATTTCGAATCTTTTTTTGCAATAGTTCAATCTTAAAGACTTACAGAGAATAATTCTTCAATTTTAACGATTTGCAATTGCAGACTCTTCAATTCTATTATAAGAATAATTCTATTGTAATATAATATAATATTAATATATAAATATATTATTATCAATAGTTATTTTATGTTTTTTCAACTGATCTTTAAATCAAAAAGATATTAATGTTATAAATTTGAATAAATTGGAGTTCAAATTTTTTTGTAATCAAAAATGTAGATAAGAATGTTACAACCGTTATTAAATTTCATGAATAACGATAGACACGAAATTCTAGCAGATTACATTCATGTTTATTTAATGTCCATAAATTCCGAATGCATTAATTATCAGCAAATCTCGAAATTATTGACTATAAATAACAATTTTTTTATACATACTTGGATTAAATTTAAAGCAATTTTAACAAACGAAAAAAATAATCCAAAAGAAATTTTTTAAATGTTAAGTCTGAAATAAATTACTAAGATTTATATAAATTTGAATATTAAATAATACATTTAACAAATTTTTAAACCTAAATAAATTATGACAAGATCCGTTGTCGTTCATTAATAAAATTTTATTAATTTCTTTGGAAAATTTCCAACTAATTGTTTCGACTTCAAACAAATGCAATTATCTTTACAGTTAACGATGCATTCTAAAAATTATGCAATCATTATTTTTAAAGTTATAAACAAATAAAAAAAATTAATTAATCATCAGGTGTATCTTTTTTTAAGGTTCCAATGATATAAAAAACTCATTTTTCGATTATTTGCAGTTAACTGTGTTTTTCCAAATCACAGCAGAAATAAATGAGGTATTTCAAAAATTAGGTATTTCGAAAATCAGGGCAGCCGCAATAACTTCTGTTTCAAGATAATCTGACTTGTCACATTAATACGAAATAGTGTAATTTTCTTACGAAAAAGGAGGAAATAGGGGAATATATGAAATAAAGTGATCCCTGATTTGCTAAATTATAAATACCATGCATATTATAATATTTTTGAATTTTTCATGTTTGAAAATTTCAATTGCCCAGTGCTTAAAATTGTGGGATTATTAACTTTTGCGGTCTTTGAAATTTAAATAATTGAAATTCAAACGTCTGATTGTAAAATTATCAAATTTTTTATGTTTGATTTATTATTGTCTAATTTTTAAAACTTCTAAATTTTAATTCATAAACCACTTAATTTTAATCAAGTCAATTTCAAATGCCTATTTAAACTTGGAAGGTTTCTTAAAAGTTAAAATTGAACAAAATATGTTTGCTCGCTCATTAAATAAATTTAAAAAGGAGAATTGCAATCCATTTTCTTACAGCTCAAAGCTAATGACAAAGCTACTTCCAATTTACATTTTTTTATTGTAAAAGACTATTTTGAAAACTGTAAAATGAATCTCTCTACCATGTAATCGGCTTGCCAGCGAAAAATTATTTTTGAAATTACATGGAACTTTTAGAGTACAATATTCAATTTTGATTTAGTTTTGCATCGAAATTTATACGCTCTAATTTTGATACAGGTAATTGGGGTCAGAAATAGACTGGAAAGAAGCAATTTTTAAAACACAAATATCTGTTCACTTTTTTACATTTTTTGAAACTTTTGAAGGGATTCAGTTCTCGTAAGATACTTTAAACGATTAAAGTCAATAAAATGCCACTTTTGATTTGTTTTCATGAAAAAACGTTGAATAACATGTTTAAAAAAATAAAAAATTTAGTCTTTTCAAAAAGGACAAGCGACTTTTTTTTGTTTTTGGATTCAGAATTATCGCGAGACATTTGGGAAGTGTGAACAGAAAAAAACGGACGAGACCTGCAGTAACTTCTAAATCGAAAAAAAAAACTAGGAAATTTATTTACCAGGACGGCCGCCAAACTTCATTTCCAAAATTCCCTAATTTTTCCTTCACCACTAATATTTCAAGACCAGAATTTTCACATTTTAACATTTTTAATATAGAATATTTTATATACTGAGTAAAACAACTGCATATTAAGAATTAAAAATGTTTAATTTATTTCAACCAAAAACGATGAACTTTCTGTCAAACAAGATGAATTTTCAATCCAAAAGGAAGAATTTTCCCTAAAACCGTAAACTTTAGACAAAAAAAAAAAGGTTTTTGAACAAAATAGTTACATTTTTAATTAAATCGTTGACGGTTTGGCTAAATTTCTGAAATACAAACCTAAAAAGATGAATTTCCAAGCAAATGGTCGAGTTTTTGAACAAAACAATGGAACTGTCTGCCAAAGAAAAAATCTTAATAAAATATTTAAATTTTTTAAAAAGAATTGAATTTTTAAGTTAATAAATACATTTTTAAATAAGAGGATGCATTTGCAACGAAAAACATGATCTATAAAGAATTTTCTACCCATTAGTTGAACTTTTCAACAAGTAATTGAATTTTCAACCTACCAAGATGAATTTTCAACAAAAACTGTAATGATTGATATTTCAATACGAAAAGATTTTAATTTTATATCAAAAACATATGAATTCAACTAAAAAAAAGTATTTTTAAGGAAATAGTTAAATTTTTAACAAAATACATGAATTTCTAAAAAAAATATTTACATTTTTACCTAAAAAAGATCATTTTCCAACCAACAATGGAAAAGTTAAATTTTCAGTAAAATAACTTAATTTTTAATGACAAAATTGCAACCAAAGAGACAAATTTTTAACCAAAATGATGAATTCTCCATGAAAAAAATTGCAACCAATAAAGATTTCTCAGTCAAGAAATACAACAAATTTCATCCAAATTGTTGAGCTTTTAAGCCAAAAAGAGGAAATTTCAAATCATGGCGATTAGTTTTCTACAAAAAAAAAAACGAATTTTTACATACAAAAGATCAATTTTCGTAAAAATTTCAACAAAAGAGATGAATTTTTGACCAAAATGATAAATATCCAACTTGAATAGTTTAATCTACAGTTTAAAAATTAGTTTTTAACCAAAAAAAAGACTCAAATTTTCCACAAAACCGTTGAGATTTCCCATAACAGAGGATAACTTTGAAGATATTATTGAATTTTCATCCAAGAAAGATTTCAGTTAAATTTTCAACACCAGAATATAAATTTTGAATAACAAGTTAATTTTATGCCAAAATGGTTTAATTTTTAACACAAAAGAATAAGTTTTACAGTGTGGGCGTTATAATCAATGAAACAAATTCCCGGTCATTTCCCGACTTTTTCCCGGTCCGCAAACATTTTTAACTGTCAATGCAATAAAAAAATTCGAACTCTAAAGCTAAAGATTTTTTTATTTCGAGTAATAAAAACTGAGCTGCAAATTAAAGCACTCAAAGTGAAACTCTCGAATTTTAAACTTTTAAAACTAAGTTTAAAAATCGTTTAATTAAAAAATGTTGCATTCAAATTCTCAATAATTTACACTTATTAAATGGAAGCTACTAAAACTTTCAACTGAACAGTTTTAAATTACATGCAGTAAAACTGCCACATACAAAACTTTAAAATTCTATAAATTGTAAAGTTTAAAGATTCACATACAGTTCTAAAAATATATATCCACATTATAATTTTCAATTCTCTAAATTAAAGGATCAATCATAGAATTTAAAAATGTTCAAAATTATATGATTTTGAACAAATTGACTACAATATAAATTATTTTAAATAGTTTGAAATACCTTAAAATGCTTGAAAATTTTATTTCAGAATCTTAAAAAATCATTTTAATTTACATTTTTTAAATTTTACATTTTGTTTGAAATTTTTTCAGAACTTCTATACATCTCTTAACATGATTTGAAATTTTTCTACATTTTTTCTATATGAAAATCCTGCTAAATTAACCAAATTTGCTAAAAAATTTCCGCATTACTTTTAGGCAATTTTGAATATCTTTCTAAATCTTTTGAAATATTCTCTTAAAATTAAATTTTCAAAACTAAAGTTTATTTTCACTTTTCCTAGGAATCTTAAGGAAATATTTTTTTTTCTCGAAAGTCTTTTGCAATTCTTAAACAAGATCTAATTTTTTTTGGAAATATAATTCACACATCAAAATATTTGAAATTTAATAAAAGCCTAAAAATTAGAAATATATTACTTTGAACTTATTAACATTTTTTTTAAAGTTTATAAGGTTTCAATCGGGCGTTCACATTTGTATAACTAATAAGACTTTTCAATTGAAACAGTTTAATTTATCACATTCATTTCTGGAAATTCTTACATTTGAACTGACTCCGAATCATCTTGTAAAACCGATTATTATCTAATTTGTTATCCTTAAAGAAAAATTTAATTTTGAAGATCATTAATTGCTTTTTATGCATAGTTCATCAACGAAAAAATGATTTTATCAAAAATCTTCGATTTCAAACGCTTTTGATTTTTAATTATTTAAGTATTTAAAACTGCATTTTAATATTCATCAAATTAAAATGTACCCTTAAAATTAAAACCTAAAATGGACCATTCTTTAAGTGAAAGATTTTTAGATTATGCATTATAAACTGAATGATATCATTATTGAAAAGTATAACAATTGAACTATTTCTTAAAAAACAAAACGGTTGAAATCCACCTCGGACAGATTTTTCTCGAAAAGTTTGAAGAATTCCCCATCAAAAAATAAATTTACTGTCTTTTCCCGATTTTTCCAGTTCTCATAAATTTTCCGGTCATTTCCCGGTTTTCTCGGTCCAACGGCCACCCTGTTTTCAACCAAACAGCTGAATTTTTAATAAAAAAAGGGTGACTTTGAAAACATTGTTGAATTTTCAACTAAGAAAGATTTCAATTAATTTATCAACACCAAAATATGAATTTGCAAAAGAGTTAATTTTCTGCCAAAATAGTTGAATTTACAACTCAAAAAGACGAATTTTCAACATAACAGTTCAATATTTAACCAAAATAGAACATTTTTAAATAAAAATATAATCGTCATGAGAAAGCGACTGCTAAACGAAGAAATAGAAATATAAGGAAAATAAATTACTGACAAGAATATTATACCAGGGTGGCCGCAAACATAATTTTTGAAATTCCCTGACTTTTCCCTGCCTATTAATATTCAAAGACCTTTTATAAATGTAGTAAGGCAAACTAAAATAAAAAATTCAAGTTCATTATCTTTGACAGTTATTCAAAGTGCCTCTTATAGAAATTCCCTGACTTTTACAATATTTTTCTCAAAATCCCTTTCTTTCCATTGATTTTCAGTTTTTGTTTTTCAAAATCCGGCCATCCCGATTAGCTGTTACAAATTAAATTTTTTATTTTGTAATCTTCTGCTCCTATTCCACGTTTCTTTTATAACATGCGAAAATTACACGGCACAGTAACGCTAGAAAAGGCGACCAACTATATGTAAAGCATCCACGTACAAACAAGCCGTTATGAACGTTTTATTCCCATGTCACTGAAGTTCGCAACGTTTATGAACGAAAATATATAATTTAAAAAAAATACTTAAATCCATTTTTTGTTTGTGCTTTTATAGTAAAAATAATTTTAAATATAATTTTAAATTCGGAAAAGTTGTAACTTTCCACTGAATGCTCGGTTTTTGGATTTTCTCGAATTCTATTTGGCTAGTTTTTTGTACTAGATGTCGGAAAATAACAGAAACAGTATCTTCCTAATTTTTCTATCAAAAGTCTGCATTGTGTCCACCCACGCACCCTAAAATATATACGAAATAAGACGGGGAAAAATTCAGACTTTCCTCTAAATGTCCAGTTCTCAAATTTTCTTTTGCTCAGCACTTGCATTTTATGTTAGGCAACATCAGAAAAATATTAATGTAAATATTCTTTGAGGAAGACTGCGTTTTAACCGAGCATGTACTTTTCCTGACTTAATATTTTAAAGACAATAATTTTAGTGTTGTTTTATTTTTAATATAGAATGTTTTTTATAAGTGGAATGCAAAATTTTTAAACTATATTTGTAAATTTTCTATTAAATTTTTAAAAACTGATAAATTGGGTCACTACCATCCAAAGAATCCAAGTTGAATACAAAGGAACTGAAAAAAAAAATTATTCAAAAAATGTAATTGATTTCAGTAAAATTGGAGAAAAATTATGGCAATTTAAGGGAAATTAGAAGAAGTCGATGGAATTCATAAGAATGCAAGGTAAGTTAAAAAGAATTCAGGTTGAATTAAATACAAACTTTACAAAAATAAACATTTAATTGAGCATAATTAAGTAAATTTAGAATTCAAGATAATTTCAATATATTCAGGAACTCTTGAAATCTTTGTAACCCTACGAAATCCCTCACTTCTCTAGAACAAATGCTTTTAAATTAATTAATCCCATGAAATTCTATCAAATCTGATCATATTTTCGGAAAACCTGGAAAATTTATTAAAATACCTTGAGAGCTTTAAAATGCCTTCAAATCACTTGAATCCTCGGAAATCTGATAAAACAACTGGGAATCTTTTTAAATATTTTAAAACCTGATAGGTCCCTAAGATATTTCATATTTGAAATCCTTTAAAATCCCTTGGAATTTTCAAAAGCTCTAGAAAATTTATTATCCTCAATTCTTGTTCATAAAGTCTTTGAATTTTTGTTAAATATCTTGAGAGCTTTTAAATTCCTTAAAATCATTGAAATCCTCGGAAATCTGATCAAATTCCTTTGAAATCTTTTAAAATATTCCAAAAATATTTGTTTTAAATCACTTAAAATCATTCAAATCCCTTGAAATCTTTTGCAATACCTTCAAACTTTTTAAAGCTCTTGAAAATTTTTCGGAAGTTGTAAAAGTATCATATGATCTTTAAAATCTTTCGAAATCCCTTGAGAATATTTAAAACCCTTGACAATTCCTTTGAATTTTGTAAAACACCATAAAATTTGTAAAATTATTTGAAATCGCTTTAAGTAATTAAAATTAATTGAAAATTCCTTAGAATCTTTTTAAATACCCCAAAACTTTTTAAATCTTTGAAAGCAGCTTAAATTATCTGTAATCTTATGAAATCTGTCAATTCATAAGAATAAATTCTTCGAAATCAAATAAAATATTATAAAAACCCGGGACATCACATCAATTCTTTTGAAATACTTAACAGGTATTTTAAAAGTTTCCAAGACATTTTTGATAGATTTCAATAATTTGAAGGCATTCCCAAAAATTTCAAAGAGTTCAGGGTAGTTTGAATATTTTACAATCCCCTAAAATATTTCAAATACTTTAAAATCTGTTGTAGTCTCTTGAGAATCTTTAAAGGTCTTAAAAATTCCTTGAATTCTTTTAAAATATCCTAAAAACTTTAAAATTCTTTAAAATCTTCGGAAATATCTGCAAATATCAGAAATCTTACGAAATCTGTTCATTCTTAAGGAAAAATCCTTCGAAATCCAATGAAATATTATAAAATCTCGTGAAATTACATAAAATCTTTTGAAATGTTTAAAAGATGTTTTAAAAGTTTCCAATACATTTTTAATAGATTTAAATAATTTGAAGGCATTCCCAAGAATTTCAAAGACTTCAGGGTAGTTTTTTTAAAATCCAGGAAAATTTCAAGAGATTTAACAATTTTGATTTAAAATTGTTTAATGAATTGCCATAAGGATTTAATAAAACAAATTTTTATTGACTTTTAAGTTTATACCATTTTTTTATAGGACCTAACTACAAGTTTTTAGAATATTTTCAAAGATTCCAAGAGAATTTACAAAATTACAGAGATTTCCATGTTTTTAAGTGATTTTAAAAGCTCTCAAGCTCTCAATGATATTTTTAATATTTCAGGAAATCTCGGAAATCTGATAAAATCCCCTGGAATCTTCAAAAATTTTCTAAAAACTTATAGGACCTATAAATTTTTTTTTAATTCTCTAAAAGACAATCAAAATCTGTCGCATTAAATCATTTAAAATCATTCAAATCGATGTAAATACATTTAACATTTTTTAAATAGTAGAAAATGCCTTGAAATATTTTTAAATCCTTTAAAATCTTTCGAGATTCCTTTACATCTTTTGAAATGCCTTAAAACATTTTAAAGCTCTTGAAATTTCCTTACATGTTTTAGAAGTCTTTCAAATCTTTTGGAATACCTTCAAATTATTGAAATTTATTAAACATTTCTTAGAATCTTTAAAAATATCCTAAAATATTTCAAAGGAATTCAAAAAAATCAGAAATAGGTATAGAACTGAATTTAATACTGGTTATCCAAGGGGTAATTTATTCAAAGAAACGTGATAAAAGTTATCATTTCATTTTAGAAAGTGACTACAGTGACTCTACCTTAAAAAATTGACTCAAAGTGATTTGAGAAAAAATTGACTAATATACATGCAGTCTTGATTTTTCTTGACAGTATCTTGGGTCTACAAAAATCCCTTGACTTTCGCAAATTCCTTTTTCAAAATCCCTGACTGTAAAAAAAATGTCCTAACTTTTCCTTGAGCAGCGTCCACTCTGATAATCTACTTTTACTAACTAAAAAAAACTCGAAAAAGGGTGTTTTTGCGATAAAAAAGAATTTTTCTACTAACCTGGTATTCAGAATATAATTTTTGAAATATTATTTCAGTTATCAAAGCTGTGGCAATATAAAAATGAATTGATGTCGAAGCAGTATTAAAGGAAATCCTTTTTGTATGATATATGTGTATATCAATATGTTTAAACTTACTGAAAGTTTACTTTGTCGACTTGAAACCGCGTCTCGAAGATTCCAGATGTGAGGACTCGACATCTTAGAATATCCTGCAAGAAAGATAAATTTTATACTCGACGAAAAATATTTCCTGCAGTCCGTGAATTTGTCCAATTTCTAAGGAATTACGAGGCAGAGTTTTATTTTTACGAAAAGAACAATTTTAATATTTGAAGGTAAAACTTTACAGAAAATATCAGAAAGTTTCGTATCTAGAAACCTCTGAACCGTTATTTACCATTTTCGTGAAAGAAATTGGAAGATTCCTTCCTTCCAAACTGGGACAAACTTTTCCTTATAGTTTTAAAAGATTTGAAGTCGACAGAATTCATTCGTTTTGAAAATTATAACAAAATTATTACCTGTTCCGTCGGCGTATAGTCAGGTTGTTTTACGATGGCTACTTTGTCTAGGAAACTGAAACACACACAAAAAAATACGAAAATTAATTATATTATAAATTTGCTGTAAACGCTGATTCAAGATCAATCAAACTGAAAATTATTTCCAGTCTATAATCATCTGACTTTTAAGGCCGTAGAATTTAAACTTTTAAGGCTACTTATAAACTGTTTTAAAAGTAATTAAAAAACGAACCAAATTTCAAAAACAAAAGCTTTAAACCACATATAATAAGGTTTCGAAATTTCAAGCTGTCAAATTTGAAAGTATAAAAACTATAAAAAAATTAAAAATATAAAAATAATTGGAAATGAGCCAGATGAATTTCAAAAGCTTTAAAACTAGTAATAGAAAACGCATTAATTTCAAAAGTATTTTATCATTGACAGAGTAAAAAACTTTAACGAAAATGTCTTCGAATGTGGAAAAGGTGCAATTTTAATTCCCTTTTAAAATCCTTTCAAATACAAACAATTTCTTACAATCTTTTCAAATTATGGAACATTGAAATTTAATATTTTTCTTATTAGAATTATTTTCACATCCGACCGAATAAAATATTAAAAAATTTTATTTCTCGACTTTTATTTCTTCTTTTTTAATTCCAAAGTTTAAGAGATTTCAATTACATTTTTTTATCTGAGAGGATTACTAACTAAAACTATTCCCAAAGGAGAAAACTTTCAACGAACATCTTCAAATATACTTTAATTCCACATTCCACACGAAGTACAGCTATTCTTTATAAAATATCTGACAAGTATTACAACTTCCATTTCAGTAAGATTCAAGAACTAATTGAAAGTTAATAATTAAAGGGTTGTAGTGCAGAACTAAATAACCGACATGTTTAACGAAAAAAAAAAACAGATTTTATTTTTTTTCTGAATTAATGATTCTATTTTTGGTTGCAAACTTATATTTTTCAGCTGAAAATTAAACGTTTTGGCATAAAAATTATCATTCTTGGTTAAAAATTACCCTTTTTGGTTGCAGATTCAACCATTTTGTTAAAAATTCGAGTTTTTAGTTGAATTCAACTAATCGAAAATTTTTTTTTTTTCAAAAGTAATTTTTTAAACTGAAAATTTAACTATTTCATTTTTGATTGCAGACTCACCTTTCTTAGTTGACAATTAAACAGCTTGGTTGAAAATTAATATCTTAAATAAAAAACTTCGTTTTTCTTATGTAGAAAATTAATCTTCTTTCTTTAAAATACTTCGCTCTATTAAAAATTCGAAAATATAAAATTGGAATAAAAAAGATCATTTGCGATCAAACAGTTAAATTTTAAGTAAAAAAATTAGTTTTCAACTAAAAAATTTTTAAACAAATATTGGCTTTCCGACCAACAAGATAAATTTTCTTCCCAAAAAGACGAATTTTCAAATTAAAAAAATTTTTTACCCAAAAACGGAGTAGTTACATTTTTATTTGAAAAAACTCATCTTCATTAAAAAAATTAATCTTCTAAAAAGCAGTTGCATTTTCTATTTTAAACAATTGTAGTATTTCCAAAAGAAAAAGACGAATTTTCTATATAAAAGAGTTGAATTTTCTACCTGAACATATAAAATTCCATCAAAAGAGTTAATTTTCAACCAAATGGTTAAATTATCAGTAAAAAGATATATTTTAACCCAAAAAAAGGAAGTTTTAACAAACTACTTCAATTTTTATTTAAATAGATGCATTTCCGACCAAAATGTTGATATTTTTACAAAAAAAGACAAAATATTTTAATTTTTAATAAAAAAAAATTGAATGTAACGAAGAGTTGTATTTTTAATAAAAAAATTGATTTTCTACAAAAATATACGAATTTTCAACCCAATGTATAAATTTTTATCCGAATAGTTAAATTTTCGAATAAATATGGTCAAGGTTAAGTTTTCATTGAAAAAAAAAATATTTAAAATTTAGAAAAGCGAATTTTCGACCAAATAGTTTAATTTTTTACCAATCGGTTGAATTTTCAAGCCAAACGGGCGAATTTTATTCAACAAATATTGAATTTTCAACCCGAAAATATGAATTTAAAACAAAAATTAAATTCTCTATTGAGTAGTGGAATTAGCTACCGAATTGTTACATTTTTAAGCCAAACATAGGAATTTTCTACCAAATAGTTGAATTTCAACCTGAAAACTTTTTCAATCTGAAAAGATGAATTGTGACCGAATAATGTAATAGTTGATATTTCAACCAAAAACATCTTAATCTAAAATAAAAACAGTTGGATTTAACCCAAGAGACTTTACGCAATTTATGCACGCCCAAAAATATGCATGTGCATCAGGTTTCTTTTTATGAATATGAGCACTATAATTGAAAAATATAAATAAAATGGAATGTATCGACTTACAGGGACAAAAACACTTTTTATAACAAATTTTTAATTTTTAAATAATTCTCAATGATTTTTTAATGGCTTCTGCCATTTATTTTATAAACGGCAATTTATAAACGGTTAATTTATTTTTAAAAATTGGTTATACTCAGGGCATTGGAAATCCTTTCACAGTGATATATAAATGTATGAGAAAAAATAAAATTAGTTAAATACGCAATTTGTATATGTTCAGTAGAGCGCAGTACAAATGCTAAAATTAAACCCATCCTCTAAGCTGAAAAACAACAATTTGTGGGTGGACATCCAAAACAAAAAAGTAAAAAAATTGAAATCAGTTAAAATCTTCTGTTCACGTTTTTAAATTTACAATTAAATATTTTTTATTCAAAAACAATTTCTGCCTTATTTATAATTTTTTGAAAAAGTACAAAAACATTCTTTTTGGATTTCGTGGTGTTTATTACGTTCCAAAATCGCAAAAAGAATGAAATCCCAAAAATCGTAAATCACGACAACATTTTTTTTGTTTGAAAAAGCAAAAGGATGAAATGTTTCTTTGGTTCCAGCTGAATAAATTTCAGGTTCAACATATTTTGCATATGACTCAATCAAAAAAAAAACTTTTTTTTACACATTTTCAAAAAAATTGTTATTTAGCAAAAAATTTATTTTTAAACTTCGTACTTTATATTATTGTTTACAAGTAAAATCTGTAAATATAACGAATTGGTCATGATTTTTGAACCTAAAGGAAATACAATTATTTTTAATTTAATATCGGTAAATGTTACTGATTAAATTTGTTTTCTCACTTTCGTCGAATGCCAACCCACGCCTTTTTCCCCCTCTGCTCAAACGATTTGATTTATTTTAACATTTTCACTCCGCCTGACTCTTCAGTTCTCTTAAACTCAAATTGAAAATTATTTATTTATGAGGTACTTAACTTTGCACATTTCAAACAAAAAGTGTTCACATTCTAATACTTATTTAAAGAGTACTATATATTTTGGATCAGTTCAAATTTTATCTTGGATCACATGCTTAAAACATTTTCAGGTTCAAATTTTGTTAAGAGTATTTTTAATGATTCAGCATTGGGAACGTGTAAACTATTTATTCATACATAATTTATACATTGGCTATAATTGATATAATTATTATTCAATAATGGATACACTTACTAATTTCAGAGAATTTTTCGCTATTTAAGAATAGGGGAAAAAGAGGAATTTCAAGACAAACGGAGAGATTACGAAAAAAGGGGAAGACTTTACACCCTGGACTTATTATATTAAATTTGAAAAATTCATTTAAATCACTGGAAGAGGGTGTGCTTATTTGTGACGTCACAATGGAGGGGGCGAGAGTCAAGCTTTGTATGATGATCAGTGACGAAGAAATAGCGTTACGTATTTTTTGAAAAAACCCTCTCACTTGAAATAAACTATTGAAACAGATTTTTTTGATCTGCTGAAGAGAGTACAGCACGTGATAAGTTTTTAAAAAAATTCTAGATGTTCTAAAATTTTGTACCTCAGCTTCAACTTTTAGCATGACCTAGGAAAATTCTTGCAAAAATCTGAAAATTATGGGACATAGAGGTTGAAATTTTATCTTTAATTAAAGCCAAAAAAACCTTGAAAAATCTTGATAGGCTCCCGAGATACGATTAAAAATGTTGAATCGTATCTGAGTTGAGTTTTAGTCGACTCTCATGGTTCTCGGCCGGTCTGCTGCTCGCATCCTTCGTTGAGACAGGACAGAGATGGTGCTTGATTGGGGCTCTCTTATACTTTTGATTCTGCTCATCAGTAATTTTTATTTCGAATTATTGTAAATTTATATAATTATTCATTGTTTTTTTCAATTATTTACAATTATTTCAATTCAGAATTATCCCCATATTAAAGAATAACAAAATGATGAACAGTTTTTTATATTTCTTAACATTTTTATCAACTAGAATATTAATAAAAATGTAGATATATTGTTACGAGAGTAAACTATTTTTCAAACGAAT
>JAAAKG020179690.1:0-17029 GCA_010014905.2 Druon quercuslanigerum
TTTCAGTTTCAATCGCTTTTAATTTTTAATTGTTTAAATCTTCCAAGACTGCATTTTAAAATTCTTTAAATTAAAAATGTAAAAAATAAATATTAATATTAATATGTAATAAATAAAATGGTAAATTTTTTTAAGTAAAAGATTTTCGAATGAAGCATTATAAATTAAATGACATGATAATTAAAGATACAAATTTAACTACTTATTTAAAAAATAGTTAAAATCTATCTTAAGAGATTTTCCTTCCAAAATTTGTACAATTCCCAGTCAAAAAATAAATTCACTGTCACTTCCTGGCCATCCTGAGTAATAGAAAACTACTCTTTTACAAATAAAAAAAAAACATTTCTACTTAATTCTATGTTACAACTCGCTGACAATTCCAGTTTTTCCAGGTGATTTGGCACTCTGAACTACAATGAAATATAAAAATAACAAAATCAGGTTTTATAAAATCGAAAAAAAAAACCACCAAACAAGTCAATACTTCCGTTTACAAAAAACGCGTGCATTAAATTAAGTATGCATAATCATGTCACGTTTGTATCAAAATTGATGACATAAGCAGGAAGATGACACGACCAATGTGAAAATGTACAAAATTCCTTTTCATATTTCACAATCTCATTATACTGCATTTTCTTCACCGTTTACGACAAAATCTTATTAAAAAACGTCTGTAAACAATTTAATATTCAACACTCCTAACTCACTATATCTATTTTTAGAAATTAACATAAGTTTTCTTATTTATAATTTTTCAAACAGTCATCTCAAATGATGAATTGAAACATAGAATGAAAATATTGTATAAAAAATGATGACAATTCAGAAAAAAATGAAACATTCTACAATGAAATTCAATAATTCGCGAAATTTGATCCAGCAGTGACAATTTCTCTTCTTATGAATTTTGAAAATTCTTCTTACCCGACAAGGTGCTTGAAACAAAAGTTAATTTTTAACCTAAAATAGCTAAAAGCTTAACTTTTTAAACGTACGTACTTACGGCTTATTTAAATCGT
The DNA here is from genome assembly GCA_010014905.2 of Druon quercuslanigerum. Taxonomy (NCBI): domain Eukaryota; kingdom Metazoa; phylum Arthropoda; class Insecta; order Hymenoptera; family Cynipidae; genus Druon; species Druon quercuslanigerum. Next base: position 1,026 of record JAAAKG020179690.1, read on the forward strand.
GTCACCTTGCTTTTTCTATAAAAACCGTAAAAACTCAAGTCCCTCTGAGATAAAAAAAATCTCTTGATAATATTCTATAGTGGGATAAAACGAAACACTCACAAGCGACCTAATCTATGAAATGACGTGTCCTTAGCTTTTTCTTAAATATGTACGCAACTGGAGACCGGAATGACTAATTCAAGTGTCAAAAACCGAAGATTTTTCCCAACTCTCCCGATCGAATGAAAGAAGTACACGTTTGGGTTTCTCAAACAACAGGAATAAGAATAACCAATTTGAGGTTATTTAAATAAATGTTTCGGACATAATAGAAGATTATTAACATTCATGATGTTAATATTACTATTTAAAGATGATATATGTACCGGTATTAATGATGATATTTCCACGATGCACAAGTACCAGCTGAGTTCAAAGTTCGAGAAACGGTGAAAATTTATAAATAAATCGCACTTCCACCAGTGACGTCACATCAGAAATGCAGAGAAACTACGAGAAAAACCGGTCTCGGCCGTTTATTCTGGCGCGTTCTCAAAATCTCAATTGATCTCAAATTTACAAGAAAAAAGTTGCATCTTTGACGTCTCCTATTTTTTTCGAATTAACCAATAATTTTTAGTTTTCTGGACTTGTTCTGGAAGAAAAACCAATAAAAATGTTGCAAATTAGCCCTGATTGGTTGAGTGCACTTATATATACAAATTGATTATCTTTTATTTTTATTTTTAATATATAAATTTATTTTTGACATATTTATATAAATATTGTTTAAAAAATTATTAATTACAAGCTAATGTAGGAACGAATGTTTAAAATTCCCGCCTTAAGTAATATGGCGGAACAAGTGAACTTACCTGCCGGTAGGTAGCGCTAGCTGTTTTAGTGAAATTTCGCGAAAATTTAAATTTGATGAAAGAAAATTTTTTTTCTTTAGGCAATTTCTTGATAAAATTAGTTATATTATTTATGAAGCAAAGTCAAATTTTTAGTTACTTCGTTTAAGATAAAAATTGAGTATTTTAAGTAAAGATGAACACGAATTTTCAAACAAAGAGATTCATTTTCTACCAAAAAAGACGACTTTTCAATCAAATCGTAGATTTTTTAAGTGATAAAGATCAATCATCTCTGCCTGAATAAAAAAATTAATTTTACGAAGAAACGAAAAGTTTTCAACAAAATTTATAAATAAGATGCATAAAAGATACTACATTGACTAAAAAAATTAAACGAATTTCCAAAAATATTGTTAAATTTTTAACTAAAGAAATTAGTTTGATGCAAAAATAATGAATCGATAGCAAAAAATAAGAATTATTAAACATCATGAATTAAGTTCCTACAAAAAATACAAACTTCTCAAGAAAAAACATGAATTTCCAAATAAAAAAAAAATGTCAACCAAAAATGGAGTAGTGCAATTTAAGCTTCAAGAAATATCTGCCAAAAAAAAGAAACAAATTTTCAACAAAACAGTTACATGATCAAAAAAGAAATAATTTTTGAATGACATGATGAATCGCCATCCAAAAAAATCAAACATTGAATTCGAGTAGCAAAAAATAATTTTTTTTCAAAGTGAGGATTATCAACCTGAAAGACCAAAAGATTTTTTTCCAGGAAGATAAATTTGTATTCAAGAAGATTATTTTTACAAAGAAAAAAATAATTTTCAAACAAGTACTTACATTTTTAAGCAAACAAATGAATTTTCAACTGAAATGATAAATCGTCCGCCAAGAATAGAAATTTTTAACCAAATTTTTTAATTTGCAACCAAAAAGATAAATTATTAACCAACAGGATTAATTTAATATCAAAAAACGAATTTTTCAACAAAATACGTGAATTTTTAGCTTAAAAAAAATTGCAATAAAAAATGGAATGGTTAAACTTTCACTTAAAAAAATTAATTTTCAACTACTAGTTGAAGATTTTCATTAAAAAATTGATATATATTTAACAAAATTTTAAACCAAATTTTTTTATATAACAAAAAAAAAATTTTTTTGTTAAATAGTAATATTTCCAAGAAAATAAATGAATTTTTTACCAAGTAGTTAATTTTTCACCTTAAATTGATAAGTTTCCCACCAAAGACGAATAAGTTAAATTTTTGGGTTACAAAAGTTAATTTTTAACAAAAGGGTTAAATTTTCAACCAAAATAGACGAACTTCCAACTTAAAATGATAGAATTTCCACTGCAAATGAATAATTTAAATTTCCGGGTACAACAATTTATTTTTAACAAAAAAACGAAATGAAGTTCGGATCTACGAAAGAAAAACCACCAGTAATCAGAATATTACATTTTTTATTTTATTACGAATTGACTGGCAGTTTTATTCATGAATTTTATTTTCATGCATTTTATATATGAATAAACTAAAAAAAATGGTATCCTTAGTTTGTCTTATTTTTGGTCTAATTTGAATTTTCGCGGAACATTGACTATAGCAGGTAGCGCTACCTAGCGGGTAGCAATCTGCTCTACTGTTACCGACAGTAGATCATTCTTTTGCGTAACTCAGTGTAACTCACTGTAATTTCTGGATACATTTTTGGTAAAACCTGTAAACAACCAAAATCCAAATTATCCACGGCAAAGGCACAGCATCCAAATGCTCCGAAAGCAATCCAAATTTGAAGGCATACCAAAGTGACATTTCTTTCTGTTTGTTTTGTTGTCGAATGTTTAAAGTTTATGGCGCGAATTGGGTCATTCTTTTTCTGAATTTTGTAGTTTCCTAGGCTTTATTTAACCATGCCTGCAGTTCTGAAGCATATCGAAGTTGATAACTTCAAATCCTACAAAGGAAAACTTATAATAGGTCCTCTGAAGTCGTTTACGGCGGTTGTTGGCCCAAATGGATCTGGTGGGTTATCTCGCGCTTTTTTAAAAGTGTGTTTTAATTTTCAAAATGTGTGTGTATTTTCTGATGTGTTTTGTGTTCTCTAGGAAAATCCAATTTCATGGACGCTATCAGTTTCGTTATGGGTGAAAAAACAAGCAGTTTACGAGTGAAACGGTTTGGTGAACTCATTCATGGAGCGTCCATTGGAATGCCAGTTGCACGAACGTAAGTACAAGTTTTAGTTAAATTTTTAATGTTATCCCTGTATAATTTTAAGAAATTTGCAAACCTGTTGCGAGAAACAGGCGCGTTCAGAACTTTTTTTTTATTATAAGGTGGCGAAATGACCGAGAATTTAATTTAAAACCCGGGAATTTACGTCTGATCGCAGTAAATTTCAAGTTTTCATTATTTATCATTAGTATTTTCTATTTGATATAAAGTCGCTCAGGAAACAAGTTTATTTATTAGTTTACTGATTTATTTACAGTTTATAGATCTTAGATTTTTCAGACTATCTCAGTGTGGTTTAATTAAATTATAATTTATTATTTTTGAAGAGTACTTATTTTTGTTAACATTATTTATTTGTTCTTTTCCATCCAAAGAATTTTTAATCCAATAAGAAATTAAGAATATAATTTCGGATAATTAATATTAATAAATTTATTTGTTTGCGTGCAACTAACATTTAATGATCTTGAGAAGTGACTGGCTTTTTATCAATTAAAAAGAAAGATTATCATATGATTTGAAGAATGCAACTTTCCTTGATTCGTATTTTGTACATTTTTGTCTATACTTTATGAGAGAAAGAATTTTTACTTTTTTCCATTATAAGAAAAAAAATGTAAGTTTGATAATCGAATTGATGATAGATTTAAAATGAAAGGAGTTCAAACAATCCCTGTGCCAAGTCAGAATTTATAACAATTTAAAGTTGCCCTCTTCCAAATTTAAAAAAAAAAGTACTTCAAGTACTTTTTAGAGATTTTCTGAATTGAAAAATAGAAAATTTTGTTAAATTGTTTGTTGTGAATTTATCTTTTTTTACTTAAAAATTCTACTACTGGCGGTTAAAAGGTGAATTCTTTTGTTAAAAATAATTTTTATTGTTTGGAGATTCATCTCTTTTTGTAAATAGCTTTGTTGAAAATCATTTTTTTTTAGTAAAAATGTAGCCATACCAGTAGAAAATGCAATTCTCTGTTTTTGTTTTAAATTTGATCTTTTTTAATTGAAAATTTAACTATTTGCTTGAAAATTGATATATTTTATTTAAACATTAAAATATTTGTTTAAACATTTATGTACTTTGTAGAGTTTGCCTGAATAATTATTATTTTAGTTGAAAATAAAATAACTTGATTTAAAGTTAAACTCCTATTTTAAATTTATCTTTCTTGATTCAAGGTTCGTCATTTTAATTCAAAAATTCATTTCTTTGGTTGAAAAATGAGCTATGTGATTGAAAACTTGTTTTTTTCTTTGGGCGAAAATCAATTTTTTTTGTCGAAATATTAACTATTTTTTGAAAATTTCTTTCTTTTTCAGTGGAAAATGACCATTATTTCAAACTGAAAATGTTACTATTATTCTATTTGAATATGCCGTATTGAATATTCATTTTTTATTTAAATTTTGATTATTCAATTTTTGGTTCAAAAATTCATCAGTTAGCTTGATAATGATTTTTTTAAACTAAAATTGTAACTATTCCATTTTCTGCTAAAAATTCATTTAATTTGTTAAATATGTGCCTTCTTTAATTGATAATTCAACTAATTCGTTAAAAAATCATATATTTTTAAAATAATTATACTTTTTGGTAGAGAATTAGTCTTTTTATTTGAAAATTAATCGTATTCTTTAAAAAATCATCTTTCTGTTTAAAAAGTTAAGCATTCCAGTTATTTATTCGTAATTTTCGTTGAAAATTCATCTTTTTGGTTTAAAAATGAACTTTTCCAATTTCAGATTCATAAGTTTATTTGAAAATTCATATACTTTTCATTTTTTTGCTCGGTCGTGTTAAAGGATGTTTATAATTAACGTCATGAATTAAAATAAATGTTTGCGTTTTGCGGTAAATATGAACATTACTTTTAACTTTTAGTTGATCGGGAATTGACTGGGAATTTTAAATTGTCCGCTGAATCGCCCCCCCCCCCTGCTATTGCTAATAACAGGCGAGTTTTGAAGTTTTTTTGATTCGATTTGGAATGTTTTTAATGTTTTCAAAAATAAAGCAAAAATAACGATTAACTAACAGGATTAATTTTCTACCTGAAAGACGAATTGTTTAACTTAGTTCATGAATTTTCATGTTAAACGGAAGGAAATTTTTAGCAAATAGAATAGTTAAATTTGCAATTGAAAACATTAATTTTCAACAAAACAAAAATTAATTTTTAACTGAAAATAATGAAAGTAATAGAAAAAATAATAAGTTTTCAAAAAGAAAAAACTTCTGCATATTTTTGCTAGACAAACGCAATCTTTTTCCTCCTTAACAAAATTCTATGAGGCTAACAGTTCCCTTATTAAAACCAAAAATATCAATCTATTAAAAAAAAAAAACGTTTTCTGCACAATTTAGCATAACTTTCATTTTTTGAATTTCTGATTTCATTTCAAATTTCCCACATTTTAGATTGCAAAATGTATATTTAAATAATATTTTTGATCTGTTAGAATATTTTATATCATATATACTGTGCAGATTTAAATTTAAAAGAGCTTTGCCTCAATTTGTCGGCGCTTCGGTAATTTCGGAAATTTGAAATTTCGAGTTTAAAAATTTTTGTAATTATGTAAACCCTGTAAAATATCAATTTTACGTATATGGAATTTACCTTTCTTCAATTTTCTGAAAATTTGCAATCGGAGATTGTGTTGAAGGTTTTAATTTACATAATTAGTTTAACTTTTATTTTTCAAGGATTAAAATTTAGAATTACATATTCCTTTTTAATGCTTTAAGTTTTATATTTTTCTTCTTTTGTTGCTTAATTAACAAATTTAAAAAATGATTAAATTCGAATTTTTGCAAAAAATATAGATGTAATTATATCTCTAATTCTCATAAAATATTTGTATGTTTAACATATTTTTAAATCCTTTTGTACCAGTTAAACATTGTGAATTTTATTCGAACATTTTTTAAGATCCATGTAATCTTATAAAGTCTAAAATTGGACATTTTAAAGACCTTTGTTTAAAAAATAATTTCTTCAACAAAAGTTTTTAGGTAAAAACAATGGAAAAGTATGTAAAATCCAGAATGAAGATCCGTACGATTAAAGTAGGACCTATGAAATATAATATGAAACTTATTTCTAAAAAGGATCTAATTTTCAATAGATTCATTTTTAATTTTTCTATTCTTAGTGCATCAGTGACTGCAGTCTTTGAATTAGAAGATGGCAGTGAAAAGAGTTTTATGCGATCAGTGCACGGTTCTTCCTCCGAGCATCGCATAAATGGAAGTGTTGTAACCAGTCAAGCCTACTTAACCGAATTAGAACATCTCGGTATAAATGTAAAGGCTAAGAATTTTCTCGTATTCCAAGGCGCTGTAGAATCAATTGCCATGAAAAATCCTAAAGAGAGAACAGCTTTATTTGAAGAAATCAGCAATTCCGGGGCACTGAAAGCCGAATACGAAAGACTAAGAACCGAAATGTTGCGAGCTGAAGAAGAAACTCAGTTTTCCTACCAAAAGAAGAAAGGAATCGCCGCCGAGCGAAAGGAAGCGAAACTCGAAAAAGAAGAAGCCGAGAAGTATCAGCGATTGAAGGAAGAATATGGAGAAAAGCAAGTGGAACTCCAACTTTTCCGTTTATTCCACAATGAAAAAGAAATTGAGAGCTTGGAGGACACGCTACAGAAGAAGAAACACGAGGTGGAAAAGGTCGAAATGAAGAAGGAAAAAGCGGAGGAGGTTGTGAAAGAGAAGAAGAAAGAAGTTGGCAAGCTGGGACGTGAACTCGCAAAAATTGAACAAGATATCAGGGAAATGGAAGTGGAGATCACGAAGAAGAGGCCAACTTTTATCAAAGCAAAAGAGCAGGTTGCGCACATGAAGAAAAAATCCGAATCTGCTCGTAAATCTTTGACTCAAGCCAGAACTGCCAACGAAGCTCATAAGAAAGATATCAATGAGTTGCAGGAGGAACTTCGCCAGGTGGAAGAAGCTAAGGCAGAATACGAGGCAAGCATTGCTGGTCAGTCTCTATTGCAAGGAAGAGACGTTCAACTTGAAGATGAACAAGTCAGCGAGTATAATCGGTTGAAAGAAGAGGCTGGAAAACTAGCAGCCCGGTATCTTCAAATGCTCGATTCCATCAATCGAGAACAGAAATCGGACCAGGATAAACTCGACAATGAAGGCCGGAAGAAAACGGAAATTGAGAATAAAATCAAGCAAAAAGGACAAAAGAGAGATGAAGCGATGAAGCGCGTTGAGAAATTGGAAGAACACATTAAAGCTTCAGAAGCTTCATTGGAGGAACAGAAGAAAATAAAAGCTGACTTGCAAAGTGATTGTGGATCTTCCAAAGACAAGATTCAAAGTCTCCAGCAAGAACTTGAAAACATTTCTGAACAGCTTGGAAACGCGAAAGTTGATAAGCACGAGGTTTCGAGGAGCAAAAAGAGAACTGAACTTGTCGAGAATTTCAAGAGACTTTATCCTGGAGTTGTAAGTATTTTTTTAATTTTAACTAATTTGGTGGTTTTTGTACCTGGAAATCTCGGGGAATTTTGTTTAAAGTCAAGGAATTTTTTCGAGAACTTGTTTAAATAAAACAAAATTGTAGTATCAAATTAAATAAAAATGGGTTTCATTCATCAAAAGTAGCTTTATATTACTGGATTGAACTATGTGGTTAAAAAACCGTTGCTTTTTTTACTGGAAGTTAATTTTTGTAACTGATAATTTAACTTTCTATTTTTGGTTGTAAATAAATCTTTTTACCTGAAAATTCGTATTTTTGCTTGAAAATAAAACATTGTGTACGCACTTTTTCTGTTTCTGGTCTGAAAAATATTTCTTAGTTAAAAAGTAATCTTCATCTCTTGTTACAAATTTTAATTTTGTTGGTTGAAGATTCATCATTTTAAATAAAAATGTGTTACTTTAGTTGAAAAGTCATTTATTTATTTTTAATTATATTAATTACTTGGTTAAAAGTTAAAGTCCTGTTGAAAATTCATTTTTTTGTTGTTGAAGTTTCATAATTTTGTTTGATCCATCAAATCTTTGCTTAAAAATTCATTTTTGAGACTAAAAATTTCAATAATTCAATAGAATATTCCAAATTTCGGTTGAAAATAAACTAATTTCTTGAAAATTCGTATCTTTTTATGAAAAACTATTTTTTGTAATTGAAAATTTAACCAATCTATTTTTGATTAAATATTTATCTTTGTTAGTTGAATATTTGACTAATTGTTTGAAAATTTATGTATTTTGTTGAAATTCTACTTTTTTGGTAGGAAATTAATCTTTTTCTTTGAAATTTCATTGTTTTGGTGGAGAATTCAACTATTCCAGTTAAAAATTCACCACTTTAGTTAAAAAAAATTTGTTTAATTATACTACATGGTTGAAAGTTAAATTCTTTTGTTAAAAATTAATTTGAAGATTCGTAAATTTGATTGAAAATTCATTTATTTTTGTGGAAGATTAATTTTTTGTAACTCAAAATTTAAATATTGTATTTTTGATTGAATATTGATCTTTTTTACTTGAATATTCAACTATTTGTTTTAAAATTTATGAATTTTGTTGAAATTCGACTTTTTTGTTAAAAAATTAATCTTCTTAGTTGAAATTTCGTTTTTTTTTCGTTGAGAATTCAGCTATTTCAGTTGAAAATTAATTTTCTCATCTGAAGATTTAACTAGCCCAGTTGAATATTCCATTATTTTAGTTAAACATTCATCTCTTTGCTTAAAAGCTAATTTTTTAACTGAAAAATTTATTAGTCCAGTAGAATATTCATAATTTTAGTAAAAAATAAAACTGGTTTGTTAAAATTTTGTCTTCCTTAGTAAAAAAAATCAGCTATTTCGTTAAAAATTGATCTTTTTAGGTGAAAAATAAATTATTTCGTTCAAAACTCGAAACTCAATTTTCTTGGTAATAAATTCATATTTTGTTTTAAAATAGAAGTTTAAAAAATTTTCACAAATAATTAAAAATTGGAAAATATTTTGAAATATTTTTAAACAAAATGTGGGTTTTCGAAGATTATGAAAAAAAATGTAGAAGTGTTTTAAGAATTTTGGGAAGTTTGAAGAGTATACAAATTTTTTAAAGATGAAAATTATTTTTTTTTAATTTTACATTTAACTATTCCATTTTTAGTTGAAGGTTGATCCTTTTGTTAAAAGTTCAACTATTTGGTAGAAACTTAATCTTTTAGATGGAAAATTCAAATATTTGGTTAAAAATTGATATATCTTTATGAGAATGCAATATTTTTATTTGAAATTTTAGGAATTTGAAGCGTTTTAAATTTAATTGAACATAGTACCGACACTAAATTTACTTAAATGAATATATTTTTGTAAAAAGTCTCCTTATTTGCCTTGTTTTTCCAGGGTGTTCACTCACCTGGAAAATATCTTTCATCCAAAGTAATAAAATGATAAATATAGACTGAAATTTAAAAACACGCAGATAAAATAAATATTTATTTCATTTTTTATTTAAATTCATGTACTTCAGGAACAAATTCAAGAAATGACGTTTTTAGTATTATTTATTTATTTAATCAATCGATGGAGAAAATGTATTTAATATTATTTTGTAATATATCATTTTTCAAAGCTTTCTAAATCAAACATTAATAAAATCCCTAGAAACTTGAACCAGTAAAAATTACTTATCCTTTAATAAAGTTGCTTTCATAAAAGAAAAACAGTTATTTATAATAAAAATCGCGAAATTTTATACATATTTCGAGTGGATTTTTAAAACAACATACGAAATATTTGCATGGGCCCGTAATATGAAAAATGATATCCGCAAAAAACATGGAATCGTCAGGGAATTTTTATCCAGGATTTGAATAGACATTCTATAATATTTATTTTATATTATTGTATTATTTTGCAGTATGATCGAATTATTAACATGTGTGAGCCGATACATAATCGATACAACGTTGCTATCACTAAAGTTTTTGGGAAATTTATGGAAGCCATCGTTGTTGATACGGAAGCGACAGCTAGACAATGCATTCAGTATTTGAAGGAGCAGCGTCTCGATGCGGAAACCTTTTTGCCTTTGGATTATATTCAAGCCAAGCCTCTGAGAGAACGTCTTCGGTGAGTTTTCACTCAATATTTTGTTACGGTATGGGATTATCAAAGCGTCCGAAAGTCAGGAATTTTGAAAAAATGTAGCAAATCAGAGAATTTCTGTAAGAAGTAACTGCAAAAAATATTTAGGGCTGACACATAATCGTTATTTTCAGGAGCCTTTAATTTGAAATATTTTAGGGAATTTAAAAAGATTCCAAGGAATTTTTTATTAATTTGAAGTGATTTTAAATCTTGAAATATTTTAGGATAAAGAATTTTTTAGAATTTCGGAAGACATGAAACGATTTTACAGGGATATTTTAAACGATATCACGTTGTTTTATTAAATTTCCGAGGATTTCAATAATTTTAAGGGATTTTAAAACTCTCAACATATTTTAATACATTTTCCGGGATTACAAGAAATATCATCATAGGGATTTTATCATATTTTAGTAGATTTTAAAGAATTTTTTTACGAGAAGTGAGGTATTTTGTAGTGTTTTAAAGATTTGAAGAGATTTGGAATTCACCCTGAATTTTTAGTATTTTATAATACATTTTTTTAAATTTTCTCTTCATTTTTTTAAAACTATACTTGATTTTTTATAAATTTACTCAATTTTGCTTAATTCAATGGATTAAAATACATATATCATTGTTCCTGACGATCATTTGATAATTATTGAACGATTTCAAATATTTTAAAGTATTTTTTAAAATTCCTTGGTATTTTAAAGAAACTTAAAATAAATGTTAAAGATTTCAAGGGATTTTATATACTTTAGGCTATTTGAAAAGATGCACAAGAAATTTTTAATTGGTTTTCAAAATAATTGAAATATTTCAGGTTGATGTAAAAATTTCACAAGCATTTTCAAGAGCTTTAAAAAGTTTCAAAAGATATTGAAGCATTTTAAATATTTTAAAAGACGGAAATATTTTAGGATATTTCACAAGATTTTAGGGTTTTAATAATTTTAAGGAATTTGAAAAAATGTGCATGGGTTGTGAAGAATTTCCAAGAATTTCGGAACATATGGAACGATTTTAAAGGACCTAAAAGTTTTTAAGATATTTAAAAAATTTTCAAGGTGTTATATAAGATTTTTATGGATTTTAATCATCTTAACGGATGTTAAAAGCACTCAAGGTATTTTAATACATTTTCCTTGATTTCAAAAATCATCAGATTTCATAATATTTTAATGGATTTCAAAGAGTCCTGAATTCTTATTAATTTATCCTGATTTATTCAAATTACTTTTAAATTCTCCTAAATTCACTCAAGTCCATTCAATTTAATAGATTTTAAATAGTTTTTGAATTAAACAAATGGGAATCATATGAAACTTATTCAGTTCATTACATTTTATCATATTTTTCAATTGTTTTGAATTCACTTGATTGTTTTTTAAGTTCAGTTTGATATTTTATGAAGTTTATCGAATTCTTTTTATTTTCCTTAAATTCCTCTATACTCTCTCAAATTGTACTGGAATCAATTAATATTTTCCATTTAAAAAATGTTTTCCAATTCTTTTGAATTTAACCTTAACTATTTTGTAGTCATTAGTCGCTTTTTTAAATAAAATATCAGTATTGAATCAGCTTTGAAGAGAATTGAAATTATTTTTTGGAATTCACCCTATATTTTTATTAATTTACCCTGTTTTTTTAATTCTTTGGAATTCTCCTAAATGTTTTTAATTCGCTTTTAACTCTTCTAAATTCATTTAATTCTTATCAATTCAGTGGATTTTTTACATAGATTTTATTCAATTGGACCTGAACCTTTTTAACTGCTTTTCAATTTATTTGAATTTTTTAATTCGCCTTGAACTTCCATGAATTTTATCGCATTCTTCTCATTTACCTCCTCTAAATTTGATCATATTTTACGGAAATGACTGGAATTTTTCTTAATATCTTTTTTTTTCAATTCATTTGAATTTAACTTGAATTGTTTTGAAATATTATGAATTCATTCTGAATTTTTTACCCTTTGATCACGAAAAAAGGACCCTATAAACGTGACAAAAAGTAACCTTTGGTCCCTATATTTTATCCAATAGAGAGTGTGAGGGCTGAAATAGGATTATGTAAGGATTTCCGTAGGATCTTTTAAAAATGTTATAAAATGTCATAAAGTTATTTTTAAAGATCCCGAGAAATTTTTAATAGATTAAAATAATTTGAAAGGATTTATAAGATTTTACGGTATTTTTAAAACTTGTAAGGCATTTTAAATCTTAATTTAAAAAATGTTTAATTTATTTTGTGGATCAGTTGATAAAATGTTCAAAGGATTTAAAACAGTTAAATGTATTTTTGCAAATTCCTTGGCACTTTCAAGAGCTTTAAAACATTTCAAGGGATTTTACAGAAAGATATTTTTAAAGATTTCACGTTATTTTATAATATTTTCGAGGATTTCAATGATTTCAAGCGATTTTACAACTCTCGATGTATTTTAATAAATTTTTTTGGATTTCAGGAAATATAACATTTCACCCGCTTTTATAATATTTTAGTGAATTTCTAAGGATTTAAAGTATTTTAGATAAGTTTAAAAGATTCCAACTATATTTTTTAATTTATTTGAATAATTAGGAAGTTTTTACGATATTTTAAAACATTTCACGGGATTTTATAAGGTTTCCTACGTTTTCAATGTTTTTAACGGGGTTTTTAATATTCTCAATGAATTTTAATAAATTTTCCAGAATTTCAGAAAATGTCACCATTTTAGTAGATTTTAAAGAATTTATTCAAGAGAAATGGGGTATTTGGTAGGGATTGAAGGAGTTTAAGAGTTTTGGCAGTTTTTGGAATTCATCCTGAATTTTTATTAATTTATCCTGATTCTTTTTTATTTCTTTAAAAAAAATTTAATTTACTTGAATTATAATAAATTTACTTAATTAATTGGATTTTTTTACTTTTCAAAAGTATTTATTTATTTGATATTGAGAATCAATTGATCAAATTAATTTCATTTATTTTTTTTCAAATTCCTTAGCATTGTCAAGAGGTTCGAAAAATTGTAAGGGATTTCGAAAGATTGTAAAGGATTTCATTTATTTTAGGAAATTTTAAACAGTCCCCAGAATTTTGTTAATTTATTTTAAGGCATTCCCAAGTTATTTAAACAATTTCAATGTATTTGCAAGGCTCTTAATAATTTTGAATATTAATTTTTAAATTAATTTAAAAAAATTTATTCACAAGAGGTTTTCGAATATTTTTCTCAATTTATTTGTAATTTGCCCTGAATTATTATTAATTTCTTTCATTCTTTTTAAATTATTTTGAGTTCTTCTAATTTCACTCAATTATACTCAATTTAATTAATTTGTCATATTTCTTAATTGTTTTTAATTCACATGATTGCTTTTTAAATTCATTTGGATTTTAAATTAATTTAATCTAATTGTTCTCATCTCCTTTGAATTTCTCTAAATTCACTCAAAATGTATTATAATCGATCGAATTTTTTGGTTAAAAAAATTTTTTCAAATTCTTTTGAATTTATAACTTAAGTTCTTTGTAATCACTAGTCACTTCTGGTGTTAGAAATTAGATAGGATCTTAGGATTTGAAGAGATTTGATTTTTTGGTGGTAAGTATCCTTGAATTGTTTTAAATTGTTTGGAATTATCTTGATTTTTTTTTTAATTTACTTGAACTTTTATAAATTCACTCACCTTGAATTTTTATGAATTTCATTGAATTCTTCTCGTTTATTTAAAATTGATCTAAATTTATTTCAATTTCACGGAAATCAATGGCATTTTTATATATTTAAAATTCTTTTAAATTTATCTGAATTCTTTGGTGTTTAACTTGAATTATTTTGAGGTTGAATTACTTTGATCCCTATATTTTATCCCATAAGGATTGTGAGGCCTGAATTTTGTATTTTTCAAGTCTAGCTACATTGAATGTATACCTGATTTTTTTTTTAATTTTTCTATTATTTTCCTTTCAGGGATATCCAGGAGCCAAAGAATGTGAAATTGCTTTACGACGTGCTTCGTTTTTCGCCAAGAGAAATCGAGAGGGCTGTTCTTTTTGCGACGAATAATGCTCTAGTTTGTGAAACACCAGAAGATGCCAATAAAGTTGCATATGAAATGGACGCAAACGCGAGATATTCTGTAAGTTTAAAAAAAAATGTACCTTCAAATTTGACCAAGTTTCTTTTTCTATATAATGAAAAATATTGTTTATCTTATTTTTTTAGTGTGTCGCCCTCGATGGAACTTTTTATCAGATGGGTGGTATTATTTCTGGTGGTAGTTTGGATTTGGCGAAAAAGGCTCAAAGGTGGGATGATAAACAAATGTCGCAACTCAAATCTAAAAAGGTAATTACATTTTTTGTAAATATTGAATAAATAGTGCAGATTTAAATGTTTTCTTAAAATAGATCTTTTAGTGTCCACCTTTTCATTTTAGTTCTTTATTTTTGAGGGCATATTTTCAACATAAAGAATTTTTAAATAAAGTTTCGAAGACTGAAAAAAATTACTCAACTGTAAATATAAAGATATAAATCAATTTTTACCTTAAAAATGGAACTTTTTCAATTGACCGAATGAAACTTATGAACTTTCTTCAATTTTAAAATAATTTCAAATTATTATATTCATCATTTGTAAATCATTCAATTTGAACATTTTTATTTAAGAGAAAGAACAATTTTTTAATATTTATAAATGTTTGACTGTTTATTTAGTATGAGAAATTATAAATAAAATATTCAAAACGAAAACAATTTGAAACTAAACTTTTTAAAAAGCAATCCTTAAATCGTAAAAATTTCAGAGAGTTAAATTTAAACTTTGAACGTTACAATATTAGTTGTTCTTCTAAAAAAAAGTTTATTTCTAAGTGAAATTGTTAAACTTCTATGTAAAAATAACAGTTAAACAATTATTCTTTTATAACAAATTCGATTAACTTTAAGGGACTTGTAGAAGTTTGGAAAATATTCAAACTTAATTTATAAAATTAAAAAGATTTCAAAATAAAAACAATTTTCTAATAATAATTAAACAATTATTAATTAATTGACAACTTGAAAGTATTTAAAAAAAAATGTAAATTTTCGAAGATTTCAACAACAAAAAAATGAAAAGCTTTTCAAGTTCTTTGAAAGGATTCAAAATGATAAAAAAAATTATTAAGGTTCCTAGAAACATTGAAAATGATTTCTTATTCTAAAAAAATGTTAAACAAAATATAGATTTTTAAAGATTTTAAAATAAAAGTTTAAACCTTTTTAAGGATTTTGATAGGTATTACAATAAAATCTATCTTTTAGGAAAAATTAACAGAAGAATTGAGAGAGATGTTAAAAAAATCTCGTAAGGAATCCGAACTGAACACTGTTGAGTCTCAAATCCGAGGTTTGGAGACACGTTTAAAGTACAACAAAAGTGATTTGGTTGCTACCGTAAGTATATTTTTCTGGATTTGAAATATAACTATTATATAATATATGCTCAAATATAAATTCTTATTCTTATATTATATTATCTTATATTCTTTTTCAGAAAAAACAAATTGCCGAATTAGATACTGAATTGAGTGCATTAGAAAAGGAACTGAAGAAATTTGGGGTAAGCATGAAATAAATTACCATTGCGTATATTTTGTAGATTCTCCTATTTAAACAATATGTGTCGGGGGGGGGGGGGGGGGGGGGAAAATGGGGGTTTTTTTGGTAAAAAAAAAGATTAGGGAGAAATTTATTTAATTTTTTTTTGGGTGAAATTTATTTGTTTTTTTTTGAAATTTGGTGTTTTTGCCTTGAAAATTAAAGT
>JAAAKG020179701.1:0-26149 GCA_010014905.2 Druon quercuslanigerum
CATTAAACAAAATTTATATCATCAAAGTATTTGACTATTATATTTTTTATAAATAAATAATATTTAGTAAAAAAAAATTTTTAGTAGCTTGCATTCGGCCTGGAATTTTATTATTCAAGAATTTTCAAATTTGATAATATTGTAAACTGTCTAAAATTTTATTATTCTGTCATTTTTAAAATTAGAATTTTTATACAAATGATAGAATATATAATAATTATGAAATTTTAAAATACATACGAGAACTTGATTAGGTGAATCGTTTAAAAAGTTTATACAAATAGCAGACCACAAAAATATAAATAATTACTAAATAATATTAAAGAACTATGTATAGATATTGTATTAAAAGTTTTATCAGTTTGAATGAAAATATAATATTTTGGAGTGAAATATAATAACTTATAAAAGAATGTAAATTATAAGAAATAATATTAGCATTGGTAGAAAATAATATTTACTTTAATTTAACTTGTTCTTGTCCGAACTAAGTTACTACAAGTGCCCCTTGAGAGGCCCTTTGGAAAACTATATCAATG
Organism: Druon quercuslanigerum; assembly: GCA_010014905.2. NCBI lineage: Eukaryota > Metazoa > Arthropoda > Insecta > Hymenoptera > Cynipidae > Druon > Druon quercuslanigerum. The sequence continues at coordinate 540 of JAAAKG020179701.1, forward strand.
TGTGCTATCGGCGGGTAGCGGTGGGTAAAGTGGACTGACAATTTTCGCTGCACGCTACTCTCATTCTTTCTCTTACATTCAACCAATCGCATAATAAATTTTTCCCTCAAAGTAACCAATTATGAGCTAATTACTGCGTTAACTGGTCATGCAATTTCAAACTTTTATAATGAAAATCTCAAATAACTCAAGATGAAATTAACGCATTAGGCTATTGAAAACTTTAGTTAATATAAATATGTACTTAATTCGTGGCTTTATCTAGTTATTTAATAATATTCTCTTTCTTCTTCAATCGTTAAAAAATCACATTTTTCCAGAACATCTGCAAAACATCGAAATAGCTAAAAATATAAAGTGTTAAATCCCCGAAACTATAAAGTCAGCTCACTTACTGTTTTACCAAGTCTCCCTCTTAATTTATTTAATTTTAAACTCACAATAATACATATTCAGTTTCTTTAATTATTAATTTCCATTTTTTTCCTGTCAATTAATATTATTTCTTTTTTTTAAATGTTATTTATAAATCCTGCGAAAATCTCATGGATGGGAGGTACTGCCGCTTGCGGATGACGCGAACACCAACGGACAATCACCAATTGTCACATACTTCATTTGAACTTATATTTGCGATATTATTTTAAACTTCAATTCGAGGCGCGCGTTTCAAAGAATTTGATAACGCTGTGATAATGTGATTTACACACGGAACACTCTATAATGGTATGAGATTACTTCCCTGTAGGCTCCTGGACATTCCGCATTTTCTTCTGCTGTCAATCCTTCAACAGCGCCGGTATTCATGTTTATTTTCACCCGATCGACGAGCCCAAAAAGAGGGGTAAATATGGGGCGAAGATTCGGTGTTCTTTTTGACGATTTTCCTAATATTGCACAGATGTCGCCATTGGACTTTGATAATACAATTTGTTCTTCAGTTGGCAGGGAATTAAGGAGACGAGTTCTTGTTATGAATCCAATTGGCTTATCTGGAGGAAAAACGTATCTTCGGAGTTCGAATATCCGATTTGGATATTTGTGTGGACTAAGCCGAATTAAAGGAAGATCTTCAAATCTATATCCAAGTACTTTGGGAAAAGTTTTCCTGAGAGTAGGAGACCTCGACCGCTCTCTAAGTGGTGGTTCGGCACGTGGTGGAGACCTGGCAGAATCATGAGGTGTGGCAAGAGAATGGGCTGCGTCTGGATAATGTCTGCCAGGAGTAGAGGATGAAGGTTTCCAGCGATGCAGACCAGATGTAGGGTCACTGTCAGGTAAAACCGTGTACTGTGAATTTAATCCTGAAAAAAGAAATATAGGTTGACATTTTTTTAAGTAGCTACATGCACAATTGGATATTGGTAAATGAAGACTTGTAAAGGAGGATGTTATTGTGGGGCTCAAATCAATAAACGCCTATAATTCTATCTCGGTCAACGGTTTCAGAAAAATGTTAGAGCAAATAACTATATTTAAGCATTATTTACCTATTTACAAAAAAAAAGAAACCGTAGAGTCATTGGGAAGTTTTCTGCTCGGAAAGCCGTTTTTAGTTAAATATACATGCGTATCAAGGTAAAGTAAATGGCAGCTTGACCAGAGACTGACAGTAGAAAGAATGGTTAGAATCTGTGAATAAGCCCCTAATAAGAAAAGGCATAAGAAGCGACAGGAGCGTGAGAGCTCGCATGAAAAATAGAATGGATGTGAAGAATGCCAAAAAAGTATACCAGGGCAAAAAAGTATGGCGACAAATATTCAACAAAAAGAGTGTCAGTACAATGAGTCGCATCAGTGTTTTGGAATTTTAAGTAATTTGATGCGTTCTTAAAAAAATTTGGAAATGTAGAAAAATGTAATTGTATATGTAAAAACTATTTCTTTATTTCATACGTAACACTCCATAACTCTTTGCGATTAGCTCATGTTTTCAGGACATTTGGCTTCGAGTGAAAAAGGTAAGAACATAAATTAACGTAGACTTAAAAGGACAGTGTCGTAGTAACAGTAACAAAAGGGTTCCTTGAATTCAAAATAATACAAATACCATATAAGTAGCGAGGTAAAAAAATTACAAAAAGTGATGAATGAATAATAACAAAAAAGTATAACAAAATGAGCATTGGGTGTTAAATTAAAGAATCCAATATAACGTTGTATACAGGACTAAAATTATTAAGGACAGTTAATACGTTTAAGCAATTATCACCTTCTCTCTTAATAAAGAACATTTCAGGTACAAGTCTTTTAAACTCATTAGGTTCATGCTGTGAAAGCAGAATATCTTCCCAATCAAACTGATGACCAGTGTTGTCCATGTGAATAGTAAAATCTAAATTTTTTATAACATTGGACTCTAAGTCTTTTTGTCACAAGGTCAGCTGAAAAAGGTGGTCATATGTGAGAACCCGTAGGAAATCCAGAAACCTTATTTACTCAAAGTTATCCTTTAATTTGAAGCAGAACGTCAGTACTGTTTCCTTTTTAAAATTTGAATTTAGAAGTATTTGAGTAATTTTTTTTTAAATTAAGTTCTGATGATCTTATTTTTTTTAAACATGATAGAATTTATATTATTAACACCAAAGGTAAAAGTTTTTAAAATTTGTAACTCCTTAATTTTTCTTTTTGATTATGGTATATGATTCGTTTTGTTTTCAGTATTTTAAATTTTGGCTATATTTTCACATTTTAGCTTTAAAAGAAAGCTTGACTTTCTGGATTTCAAGAGTGTCATGAGTAAAAATATGGTCCACTGAATAGTTTCCGCGACATAGTCACTGATCGACAGGCAATCCTAATGCTCGTGCTCAGACGTAATCCTCTAATATTCCACAGACTAGTTTGCAAGTCTACCATTCTTTCAACGCATTTAGGTTCATCCATAATGACATGCAATCAGCTAATTAATGATCTAAGAATGTTTTTCGGTGGGTTATAGCAAGTTTAAATTGCGAGTTATTTGTGATAAACAAATAAGAAGTGCACTATTATAGTTCGTCACTTTACAATAACTATTGACCATCCATAACATCAACTTACAATGCGTCGTATAAGCAATCGCTGTCCCACGAGTACCTATCTTTCCGTGGTGATGCACTTTTAATTACCTTGCGATTTCTACTATATCTTTAGCAGCCTATTCAGCATAGTCGTATACATAGCCGCTTGATTTTCTTTTTCTATTCAAACATGAATTGAATTTTTGTTGTTAAAATACACTCTTAGACGTGGGGTTCTAAAATTTTATAATTTTCCATTAAAATTTTCTAATCCTTATTATTCCATCTAGAAATACGATACATTTTAAAAAAAAATATTCTAATTTTTTGTGATTAATAAATACTGAAAATAAAATATTACAATTGCTTAAAAATATCATCTAAATATTTGAATACTCTATATTGTTACAATGGTGTGAACGGTATGAATATTAATAAAAAAATACTTTCTATTTATTTTTATATTATATTTTATTTTATTAAGCCTGCCTGAAGTAAAAGACGCAACAGCTCTTGGTATTCCGTAAAATGGGGCTATCTAGTTTTTTCTGAAAGGCAAAAGCCATAACTTTATCATCTGGGGGAAAGGTCGCACTTTTTACACACTGTAATCGAACGCGAATCGCCAGACAAGTGATGAAAATGTATTTGTAACAGCCAAAGAAGTTTTAACAAAAGCAGAGTGGTCATTTTGATTAAGCAAAAACTTTCAACGTTTTTCCTGGCCATTAAAATAAAAAAATTAACTGCTACATGTCATATTCGGTACACTAAAATCGAAAGTAAATTAATAAATTTTGAAAATCATATCACTTTAAGGAACTGTAAGTTCCAAAAATTAAAAATTATATTAATTATTGTTTTTTTAATGGTACGTTTGAATTGGAGAATTTTTCGTCATTTTAATGGTCCTGAAAATTTTCACAGTGAACCGAATGTGAAACCAGTTGATGTCAAACTTAGATTTGTAATTAAACGAAATCGCTAAAGTTTATACACGTGATATTACATAGAAATTTGTGATTGGTTCTCTGCAGGTTACTGGACATTCTGCGATTTCTTCTGCTGTTAATCCTTCAACCGCGCTGGTATTCATGTTTACTTTCACCCGTTCTAAAATCCCAAAAATAGAGGTAAATATTGGGCGAAGAAATTTTCTTCTTGTTGAGGATTTTTCTAATATTGCACAGATGTCTCCATTGGACTTTGATAATACAATTTGTTCTCCAGTTGGCAGAGGATTGAGGATATGAGTTCTTGTTCTAATTCCAATTGGCATATCTGTAGGAAAAACGTATTTTCGCAGTTCGAATATCCGATTCGGATATTTGTGTGGAATAAGTCGAATAAATGGAAGATCTTCAAATCTATATCCAAGAACAGTGGAAAAAGTTTGCCTGATAGTAGGAGACCTCGACCTGTCACGGAGAGGTGGTTCGGCAGGAGTCGCAGACCTATCAGAATCATAAGGTGTGGCAAGAGAGTGAGTCCTGCCTAGAGAATGTCTAGCAGTAGAAGAGGAAGAAGTTCCATATCGATGAACACCAGTGTCAGGTTCACCTTCAGGAAAATTCTTGGACTGAGTTCTTTGTAACTTTTAAAATTTCTTTATGCAAAAATAATGCTATTTTGCATATAACGTTATTGATAATATAATTTTAATTCTAAAACTATTAGAAAACTAAAACTAAAAAATATTAGAAAACTACCCTAAAAAACCGTGTATTTTCTTGATACTTCTCAAAATTCTTATAAAGTTCAGAAATTTTTGTGAAAATCTTCGAAAATATTTCACTCAAGAACAATTATTCAAATTGCAACGCCTTTGTACTCTTTAGGACTTGCTAGCGATTTATTAATTGGAACTATCTTTTCAGATAGGTTACATTGTGTTTCAATATTTATTGAATTTAAAAAAAATAATATCAAGCGAAAATAAAATCGAAATATGAAAATGTAGTATTCAAAAGATTTTAGAATTAAATATGTTCATAGTTTGTATTCATAATTCATAATTGAAAAGTTTAACAATTTTTTAGATTCTTAAAAAAACATATGTGAAATTGAGAAAAATGTAACTCTAATTGTAGAAAGTTATTGCTCAAGATTATTTTTTGAAATTCTATGAATAAACGCAGGATAAATATAAAGAACGAGCGCGAACGCAAGATGTGACTGACACGCGTATTTTTTTTCAAAATTTGGCAAAAATGAGAAACCAATATTCAGCATTCTATAAATGCTGAGAGAATAGAAGAAGTGAGATAATGGGATAATAAATAAAATAAGATAATCCTCAAAGAATGTGGTGCAGGAGAAACAGTAGTTAAAACATGGGAAAGAAATTGTTTAATATGTTTTGGGCATGTTGAGAGAATGAAAGATGAATGACTAACAAAGCATGCGCATCAAGGTAAAGTAAATAGCAGCGTGAATAGAGGCCGACCCTGGAAAAAATGGTTAGAGTGTGTGAATAAGACCCTAATTAGAAGAGACATAAGAAGTCATAGAAAGACGAGAGCTTGCATGAAAAAAAGCATGGTCTTGCATGGTCCCAAGTGTCGAACCTCACATGACGAATTTGTTAGGCTCTTCATTTGGAGTGAATGCTAGACAAATCGACCAGCAGCCTTGGTCGGATTAGTGTTGACGAATAAACATCTTAGTTAAATGAGTAAGACGAGAATTCTAGAATAATCTAAGAAAAATTACTCACCTACTCACCGAGTGAGTTACGCCTACCCGAAAAAAAATTCCATAATGGTATGATAATATTAACGGTAGTAAGAAATATGGGATACACACCTAATATTGCATACATCTTTGCGACTTGTTTCTGGGAGGATACTGGACATTCCGCGATTTCTGCTGCGGTCAATTCCTTAATCGCTCCGCTATTCATGTTTATTTTCACCCGCTTTGGCAACGCAGAATTAGGTGCAAAAATTCCACGAAGAATCGTGCGTCTGCATGATGTTTTTCCCAATATTGCGCAGACGTCGCCATTGGATGCAGATAATACAATTTGTTCTCCGGTTGGTATCGGATTCAGTGCATGCTTTCCTGCTCTCAATCCAATTGTTTTATCTGCAGGAAAAACGTATGTTCGGAGTTCGAGTTTCTTATTCGAATTTTTGTGGGAAATAAGTCTTATAAGTGAAAGATCTTCGAATCTGTATCCAAATATACTTGGGAAAGTTTGCCTGAGATTAGAAGAATTCAAGCTGTCACAAAGAGGTGATTCGGACCGCGAGTCTGGAGAATGTTCGCCAGGAGAAGAGGAAGAAGGTCCGCATCGATGAACACCAGGGTTAGGGCTATGATCAGGCAAAAGCTTGGACTGTGAACTTAATTCTGAAACAAGAAATTCAGTATTATATTTTAGTTTTGAGTCTCTACACAATTGTATCTTGTTACAACACGAGTTTTAAATGAAGCTGTAATTGAGAAGTTCAATTCCATTAGGGCCTATAATTTTGTCTCTTTACACAACCAAAAGCATAAGTGTCCTGCACTAGCCGACTCTCCGCCACCTCACATACCTTTCATTCTTATTAGCGCAAGAAAATAAATTCTCAAGAATATTATGTAACAGCAAACGTAGAACTGCTTATTCTCAAAAATTGAATATGTTTCTCTAGGGGTGCTTATAGTGGAGCGGTAATAAGGATAATGCTATAACAGTAGCATCGAGGACGTCCTGGATCCAATTGTGGCGACAGTATCTTAAAGTGGAAACGAGACCGTCTTTACGTATCCAAATGAGACCGTCCATGCCTGAACTCAATTGGCCCGTTTCAATTTGATATTTTAATGACACTAACCTTATTTAACTCTTCTCAACAAGGAATGGCATGTTACAGAGTGGAGTTTTTTGAATCTCATCTTAAACGATAAAAGTTTTTCTTGTGCTTTAAAGATCGGAGTTTTGGAGTGATATTTCGACTTATGGACATAAAGTAATATTTTTTCCCCGTATTGATCGCAGATGATCGAAATTTATTAGGTTGGACTTTGTGCCCTCATAGCTACAAAAAGCCTCTCACTGCGCAGTTAAATGTAGAAAATTGGCTTAAGGAAGATTTAAAAATTTTTTGAAGTTAGAATTGAATCTTGAAAGGCAAGGAAATCTAGTTTGTTATTTTATAGTAGGTACATAAACTATGGATTCGTTAGTAACAAACCTTATTCTTGTTTAAGATCTGCGCAAGAACATTAAGTCTCTTTAATGCGAATTAGTATATTGAAAGAGCAATATTAAGTGCAGTGGTCGATCTAAAAGTGTTAGCGTTATTATTTTAAAGTATATTATGTAAGTGGCTGTCAGGTATAAAGTGTAGAATAGGTGGAAGGGGCAGTGGTCAGCGGCGGAGCCCCGGCGGGATCGAGGGGGATTGTCACTTTCCCGGAAAATGCATTGAAAAATGAAAAAATATGTGTTCTTGGGTATAATAACGAATATTTCTGTATAAAATGTAATATTATCTTAAAAATCATTCAAAATTAGATAAATATTTTGAGTATGAGAATTTATATAAAAAAATAAAGAGATTACTTAACATAAGTTGTAATGGAGGAGTTAAAAACTTAAAAATCTATAATGAAAATATCTACTTGAAATCATAACAGTTTTGACATTATGTACAAAGTCAAAGTTTTACAAATAAGATAAGGCAATCAACATTTATTACATGTTTATCAGTATTATTATTATTTTAATAACGTATACTCGCGCAAGTTTTTATGCACGTTCATTTATCCATTCTTGAGATATTCGATATATAAACCAAAAAAAATTTGTTCACACCAACAATTTGAGGTATTGGCAGAAGTATTACGACATGCAATAAAAAATACAACAAAGTTTGCTCTTATGTGTAACGAGGTCTCTGAAGATTTTTTCAGAATAATAAAAGCCACAACTTTTTTATTTGGAGAAAGAAGAGGCGCAATTAAATTTCCTATACGAATATGCTTCCAAAATTCAGATTTCTGAAATTGGTTATGATCAAAAGGTTATATATTTCGTATGAAATTATCAGTTATTGCCGGGTTATCGCTTACTAATACAAATCAAATCCAATCAGAATTTACGGACACCCCGATTTTCTGCGCTACACAATTTTGCTGGTTTCACGCTTTACTGCTTCTGTCTCCGACCCACACCCACCACAACCCGAGAGTTGTCCTCCTATTCATTGGAATAGTCAGTGTCGTTCCAAGATTTAGAAACTACATAATGCGGCCCTGAGTTTTGACATGAAAGAAGACTTCGATTCTGTGACGATAAGTCACATAAGTGGTATGAGTGTATTTTACTTTTATTAACATAATATTCACAAGCGTACTATTAAAAAGGATCTCTTACTGAATAATAGATAAATTTTAATATTATATTCACCAATAGAATTGAGGATGACAGCCAAGCATAAGAACAGAGTAAAGACAAACATCATCAATTCTAACTCAACAACAAACTGATTAATGCACTACTTAGAAATTTGATTCACGATGTAGCTGATGAATATTCTACTGCTTTATTCGGATGCACAATCTATGTCATGATCGTTATATTTTAGAGTAAAGGCGTCAACTTTGTCCTTCTGAGATATTTACATTTGATAAGAGTCAGTTTAAACGAATACAAGTTGGTTACGTGATCTTTAAACAAAAGCATCGTTCGCTAACTTCGTTTTCAGTAACATTGATAGAAACTCCCAAAAATATTTTCATGTAACCAAATTTGACTGTCTTTAATATCGGGTTGTTGCACCGAGAATTGAAAGAATGTGGGAAAGGGGTGGGGGTAATAACTTGAATTTTAAACATAGATTACACAGGCCCACAAAAAAAGTTGTCTGTACTTTGCACCTGACCAGAGTATCCTTATGTATTTTCGGTCGCTGAATCCGAATCCGACCTTAGATTTATTCCTACACGTCAACATTTTTCCTTAGCCTAGGCGAACCCGTCAAAAACTAACTAAGCTTTTTAATTTATGGAGGTTGTGCACCTGTGCAAAAAAATTTGATGATACAGATACAGTTTTGTCAATAGGGTTCGTCAAAATGCATTTAATTTTTATTCGTCTCGAGGTTTTTAACCTTTAACAAACTCTATAGTGCCTTTTTCTTCTTGTGACCCCTGAAAACTTTTTACAAATTCAGAAAAGACAGATAAATGTCTGAAAGAAGTAGTCGTTATAAAAGTGGTTATCTCCAATGTCGTCATTGTCAGTGTCCTATGTGCAATCGTCATTTTTATATTCCTTACCTTAAAACGTTTAAATTTATGTTCGCACAAGTGAACAAATAACATTCTTTTCGAGTTCTTCGATATTTTGAGACTTTTCGATACTATCGATGTATTTATTACATGATAGAGATGGCTCAATGACGCCGAAAACATTTGCATAGTCAAGATTTTTTGTGATCGAAGCGTTGTGCCCAAAGATGTTGTTTTTCAAAAATAGCAATCATATTTACTCTGAGGTTTACTCTATATCGGCGAAGAACTGAATTTTATATTTTTTCTTTCTCTATTTCCCACAAAGCAAAAAAGCAGATAATTGTGAAAATTAATTTTCCACCTATTTTTCTAAGCTAAGAAAAAACTCAGAAACTGTGGAGTAACTTGCAACTCAAATTTTTAGAATCAAAAACATAAATTTAATTAGAGACTCCCTAAGAGATAAGGTTTCCCAACCTATTTAATCAATAACTGTTTAAAAAAATAAACTTTTCGATTATATAATATGAACTTGCTTCTAACTCCAATAAAAATAAAAAAGTCTCTTATGTTGATTTCACAGTTTGTCCATATATAAAAGGTTTATCGGAAAAAATTAAACAAGTCCTAAAAAAACAAGACATCAAAATTATTTAAAAACCTACTAATAGCTTTTCAAAATTTTTTAATAATCTTAAAGATCCACTTCCTAAAAACAAAATCTCTGGAGTTATTTATAAATATAATTGCGCTGTTTGTCCATTTTCTTATGTAGGTGAGACTGGTAGACCGATTGAAACCCGTGGTCGTGAACACAACTATTTTATTTCCCATCCTGATAAAGCTGCTCTTACTGCTCTTACAAAACACTATTCAGACACTGGCCATTATTTTGATTTTGATAACTATAAAATTCTATCATTATATATCAAAATATTTTATTTCCTCATATCTACAAACCTCTTACTAAAATTTACAATTTTATATCGTTAAAGTTTCTTTCTACCTTATCATCCCATTTATCACATTCTCGTTTCTTGTTTGAATTCTCGTAATTTTCTTCACTCTTGTAGTCAATCGTCGCCACGTTCCAACCGTGATGTCCGGCTCTCGCCCTTCTTTATTTATTTATATTTTATTTGTTTTCTTCTTAATGTTTTTTTTCTTCTGTGTTTTAATCTTGGTTGGATTTTTAAGACTTTATTTTCATTTTTAATTTATACCAGGTATGTTTGTTTTTTTGTTTTTTCCTTTTTCTTATTGACCTTCCGTTTCTACTTACTTTTTTCTTATTGTATTTTGTTTCGATATATATTAGAAATCCAGAGCCTCCCTTTATGAGATAAACCTTCTTTTTGTTTTAAAATTTATATAAAAAAAAGATTTTCCATTTGTGCCGAGAATAGTCAAGATGAGATAGATTTATTTTGTATTCAACTGCCCGTTTCAGGAGTTGCAAAATGTGTAGTTAAACCACTTTATAATTTTTATTTTCATAAACCTTGTCATCTGAATTGTCGCTGTCTCTAGTGTGTTCGTATTCGCTGGAATCATGATCAGTTGTAATGTATTCAGATAAAGAAGTAGCAGAATCTATTCGCAGATGTTCATCATCTTCAAGTATATTAGCCTCTTCTGCTCGAAAATTTGCTTAACTGTCTTTCTTTGGGTCTGAAAATCTACATAAAATGTCGATAATAAGTACTCCACAAGGAAGACCTTAGTGAAAAGCAATAAAGAGCATTTTAATCCTAGATTGTAGCTAATTAATTAAGTAAGTTCCACGCTTTAAAATGGATTCAGGTATCTCATGTCGGAAACAGAAATCTTTTTTGAGCACAGGCTCAAAGAAAGCTGTATAAACAGATTTTTTGGATGACCGAAATCTATGCTCATACTGTTATTTTTTTTGAGTCAAAATTAAACCGTTCTATCCCTAAAATCGGATTACATTACATCAGAAGTTAATTAGATTTAAAAAATTAAAAATTATGCCAATTATTGTTTTTTTTTAGTGGTACGTTTAAGTTAAAAAATTTTTTAACCAAATGAACGTGGAATTACGCGATATAAATTAAAAAGTTTTGAAAAAGTTAACAGGTAACCGATTATGCAAAAGTTAAAGTCAAAATTAGATTTGCGGTTAAATATAATTGTTAATTTAAAAAAAATACTTACGAAATTCAATTTTAAAAGAAACATGCATCGTCGTGGCTTACGATTTCTTCTTGAGTATAAACTTTACATGCTCAATTAATTGTATTTATCTAATATAGCCTGGCACTTTTAATTTTAGCGTGTATGACAATTTACAATGTCGATCGCTGGTGCACTTCACGGACTGCATTATCACGTGAATGATTCAGTAGCTCTAAGCTTTCTAGTGTCGAAATATATAAATTTGTGCGTAATTCTTGAAAATACGTTGATTGGTGTCTTTATAATTTATTTGGATAGAATAATTATTCTGTGTTATGTACGGATAATGTGTCGATGATGTTCACACAAGGCTTCTGTTACTTACCATGCATCGTATAAGCAATCGCTGTCCCCTAAGTCTGCATTTTCCCGCGGTAATGCACTTTTTATTGCCTTGAGATTTCTATTATATCTTTAGCAGCACATCAAGCGTAATCGTATACAGCGCCACATGAGATTTATTATTTCATTAAAGTAAAAAAATTAACTCTTTTAATTTTTTATGAATAAAATAGTTTAAATATTCCTAGTTAAAAAATATAACTCTATGCTGCATATCAAATTCAAAAAATTAAAAAATAGATCAATTTTTTTTATGGTAGGTTTAAAAGTGGAAAAATATGCGCCGAAATGAAACAGAATTACGAGAAGTGATTTTAATGGTTCTAAAAAGTTAACAGTGTACCGAATGTGAAAGCAGTTCAAGTCAAACTTAGATTTGTGATCAAAATGTAATTTTTAATGTAAAGAAATACATATAAAATTCAATTTTAAACGGTTTACACACGTAATATTTTATAAAACTTTGTGATTGGTTCCCTGGTGGTTACTGGACATTCTGCGGTTTCTTCTGTTGTCAATCCTTCAACCGCGCTGGTATTTATGTTTACTTTAACCCGTGCTAAAATTCCAAAAATAGAGGTAAATATTGGACGAAGCATCGTTCTTCTTGTTAATGATTTTTCTAATATTGTACAGATGTCGCCATTAGAAGTTGATAACACAATTTGTTCTCCGGTTGGTAGAGGGTTTAGGATATGAGTTTTTGTTCTAAATCCAATTGGCATATCTGGAGGAAAAACGTATGTTCGCAGTTCGAATATCCGATTCGGGTTGCTGTGGGGAATAAGTCGAATAAATGCAAGATCTTCAAATCTAAATCCAAGAACAGTGGAAAAAGTTTGCCTGATAGTAGGAGACCTCGACCTATCTCGGAGAGGTGGTTCAGCAGGTATTGGAGACCTGTCAGAATCATGAGGTCTGGCAAGAGAAAGAGTCGTGGCTGGACAATGTCTGCTAGAAGTAGAGGAAGAAGGTCCACAGCGATTAACACTAGCATTAGGTTCACCGTCAGGAAAATTTTGGGACTGCGAACTTAATCCTGAAAAAAAGAAATACATAATGACATTTTTGTTTTAAGTACCTACACAATCTTCTATTACTACATTACGGTTACGATTATTTTTCGTAACTTTTAAAAATCATTATGAAAAAACAATGTTTCTTTATTTAACATCGTGGATATTATAATTTTAATTATAAAAGTATTAGAAAACTTGTTTTTTTTTAGCGACCTGATTTTTGGCACCACAACTACCCTACGAACATTAATGTATTTTCTCAATACTTCTCAACATTCTTATAAAGCTTAGAAATTTTTGTCCAAATTTTCGACAATGTTTTATTCAAGCCCAATTAATCAATTTGTAACGCATTTGTATTTTTCTGTAATTGCTAGCGAACGCAAGATGTGACTGAAACGCGCGTTTTTTTTTTTAAATTTGGCAAGAATGAGAAAGCAACATGCATCATTTTATAAATTCTGAGAGAATAGAAGAAAATTATAAGTGCGAATATCTTGGTAGCTTATTGTCTAGTGACGGAAGGATGGCTGATCAGTTAAATAGGCGGATAATCGAAGGTAAAAACGTCATCGGCGAAGCAGGGCCATCATCAGAAGTAAAAATACATCGAATGAAACTAAAATGGCAATACATAATTTTATACGAGATAATCCTCAAAAAATGTGCTGCAGGAAAAACAGTACTAGAAAAATGAGAAAGAAATTGGATAATATGTTTCCTGAATAACTAGAATGTGTGAATAGCACCCTAATTAGAAGAGACATAAGAACTCATAGAAAGACGACAAATTGGATAAGAAAGCATGCACGTGTTGAAAGCTATAGAAGTATATAAGGATAGAAAAGTATGGTGAAAAACAGTTAACAAAAAAGTTTCAGCACAGCGAATGACCTTGGATACTAATGGTCCCGAGTAGGAAACCTCACATGCCGACATTGTTAGGCTCTTCACTTAGGGTGAATGCTAGACAAATCGAGCGGCAGCTTTGGTCGGATCAGTTTTCCGGAATAAAAGTGTTAGATAAATGAGTAAGACAAGAATTCTAGAACAATCTAAGAAACATATACAGCCTTTCACACATTACTCACCTACTCATTGAGTGAATCACGCCTACTTGAAAAAAAGAGAAGTGGCATAACGGTATAATAATATTAACGGTTGTAAGAATTATTGTATACACACGTAATACTGCATAACTCTTTGCGACTTGTCCCTGGGAGACTACTGGACATTCCGCGATTTCTGCTGCAGTCATTTCCTTAACCGCTCCGCTATTCATGTTTATTTTCACTCGCTTTGGCAGCGGATAATCAGGCATAAATATTCCACGAAGAATCGTGCGTCTGCATGATGTTTTTCCCAATAATGCGCAGACATCACCATTGGATGCAGATAATACAATTTGTTCTCCAGTTGGTAAGGGACTTAGCGCATGCTTTCGTGATCTCAATTGAATCGGTTTATCTGGAGGAAAAACGTATTTTCGAAGTTCCAGTTTGCGATTCGAGTTTTTGTGGGCAATAAGTCGAATCAATGAAAGATCTTCAAATCTATATCCAAATATACTTGAAAAAGTTTGCTTGAGAGTAGAAGAATTCAACCTGTCACGAAGAGGTGATTCGGAGCGCGATGGAGATCTGGAAGAATAATGAGGTGTGGCAAGCGGGACTGGAGACTGTGTGCCAGGAGAAGAGGAAGAAGGTCCACATCGATGAACATCAGGGTTAGAACTATGATCAGGCAATATCTTTGACTGTGCACTTAACTCTGAAACAAGAAATACTGTATAAAAATTTATTTTTATATCTCTACACAATAGTATCTTGTTACATCACGAGTTGTAAATGAGGTTGTATTTGAGGGGTTCAATTCCATAAACGCCTATAATTTTGTCTCATTACACATCTTTTGCGCATGGAAACTATTGTAATAAATTGCATTTTTTTAGAGTCTAAATTCTTATAGGAAATTAAATTCTACCTTTTTTTCCAAGCAAAAGTTTTATTTTCTGCCACTTTAACGAGTGTCGCAGTCAATACATATGAAATAAAGCGCAGAATGGGTGAAAGGGGTCCGGGGCAGAGCCCCAGCGGGATCGGGGGAAGGAGCAGAGCGATGCCCCTTATAAGAAAAAATATAACACACAATAATTGTGAATAACTATAAATAAAATTTAACTTTTCATTAAATGTAGGATTTAAGCTTCATACTAGCCATAGTATTGCACAGTCTACAAACAATAGACATAGAACTGCGCATTCGTCAAAAGAGGGATCCAGAAGAGTGTCACCACGTGGACTAAAAGCGCATGCCCGCACTCCGTAAAAGTATACTTTTACGGAAGTGGCCGACAACATAGCATTATAATTTTCAATTAAAATAATATTTTGTAACCAATACATTATTAGGCTTACTCAATTTAACAGTATACTTACTAATGGCTTTGACGTTTCTAATTTATTTCCTTGTCTAATAAAGATTTTGCGCAGCACTATTTATATATATGTACTATGTATTTATTTTTACCTCCGTCTGACATTAAGAATATACATATACTTGGTGCATATTTAAGTTGCAAATATTTTTCAGCTTAGTGGGAAATTCTTAAAATTAGAATATCGTTTTTTCAGTCTATGCTACATTTCACAAATATTAGGGAGAGAAAATGTGGCTCCTCCTTGATTATCCGATCGTTTTTTTTTATTCTAATAATGGGAAATTTTTTAAAGAAATTAAAATGATCAAAAAATTATACCCCGTTATAAGTAAGCTAATTAAGCGTGTTAAAATTAAACAATATAGTAAAACTACGATAGCGGAAACGAAAAATGCTTCTGAATTAACACTAAATATTCACCTGACAATATTTGCTCTAAACAAATTACATCTTAGTGTATGGATTTTCTACAAATAAAACGAGGAATCCAGCGACTAAGATTGGACAAAAACCTTAAAATGTTGCTTTTGAAATTTTAAAAAAGATCCGCTAAATTCTGATTGTCGTTACCCCGATTCTCTGCGCTCCAAAATTTTGCTGTCTTTACCCTTTACTACTGCTGTCCCCAACCCTCACCCACCATTACCCAAGTGTCCGTTTATTCCTATACATTAAAATAGTCAGTGTCTTTCCAAGGTTTAGAAACTACATAACGCGACCCTAAGTTTTGACATGAAATAAGGCTTCTATTCTGTTGCGATGAGAACCGAAGCAGGTAGAGAGTTGTGATATGAGTGTATTTTAATTTTATTAACATACTATTCAAAAGTGTACTATGCAAAAGGATCTTTTACTAAATAATGGATAAATTATAATATTATATTTACCAATGGAATTCAGGATGACAGCCAAACATAAGATCAGAGTAGAGACAAACATCATCAAATCTAATTCAACAACAAACTAAATAATGCATTAATTAAAAAATTAATTTCACGATGCAGCTGATGAATATTCCACTGCTTTATTCGGTCGCACAATCTATGCTATAATTGTTATCTTTTAGTAGAGTAAAGGCATCAACTTTGTCCTTCTAAGATATTTACATTTGATAAGAGTCGGTTAAAACGAATATAAGTTGGTTATGTGATCTTTAAACAAAAGCCTCCCAGCGTCCCTGATAACGACGCTCGATTTGTTTCATGTTTTGATGAAAACTTTCAACCCGTTCATTGCTTCCTAGATATGTAAAACATTCTCCTTGTTTTCTAGTGATTTAACAGACTGTTTCTTCAAGCCAAGCTTGATATGAAGAGGGGACAGCATATTGTTATATTACGAGTTGTAAAAGTGGTTGTAATAATAAAAGATACTGAATTTAGTGAAAGTTTTGTTTTCCTAATGGATAATAAGAGTCTAACCTCTTAGTGTTTACAAACAATTCACTCCAATAAATTCTTAATCATCACTCTTGTCAGATTGAATACATCTGTTAATTTACGAAACCCAATGTTTGTTCTGGGTCAAACAACTAATTCAATCAGCGGTAATTACCTACCAACTAACAAACACGTACTCAGGCTTTTATTGCATCATACTCAAGAAAATAAAAAAACACTTGCAGAAAGTTTGCGACTAGTTATAGATAAAGTATCCAAATTTCGAAATAAGGATCGAATTCCACTGCAATATAATTTAAGATGTACGGCAAAATTAAAAAAAAACTTTATAACAATTATAGAAGTGATCACGAATTTTCCGAAAATTTAGAAAAGTTATTTGATATCGCTAATGGCAATGTTCCAAATATAGTCGATAGTGACTAGATTGCCTGTAGAAAATAAATATGATTTAAGCATTAATAAACAAGACGAATATTTTCTTGATTTGTTTGGTAAGTTGTAGTTAAATAATAAGATAGACTTGAAATAAGTATAGTAATTCATTAGTAATAATATATTATTAGTTAATTTATCATATTTTAAGTCATTGTAGTCATAGAAAGAAAAATTCTTACAGTTAGGGTTATGAACTGAGCCAGGACATTTTTTTTATTATTTAAGATAACGATCAAGGATTTTTGTTATTTTTTTAGATGACACGCATTAACTTCGTACTTTCGAAAGATTCATATCTGATAAGAACCATTTTCATGGAAAACAATTTGGCCTCACATTTCTTTAAAACTGCTGTCAAAAAAGCTTCTTTATACTTCTTGAACAACTTCTCCCGAGAAAGTTTCTACGACGAGCTTATTTTAAAAATTTTGTTAATGCCGTGATAAATTTAACGCTCGAACACGAAATACTCTATAAAATTTTGCAATTGTGTCCACGCCGGTTCCTGGACATTCCGCGATTTCTTCTGTGGTCAATCCTTCAACCGCACCAATATTCATGTTTATTTTGACTCGTTCTAAAATCCCATAAATAGAGATAAATATTGGACGAAGACTCGTGTCTCTGTTTGATAATTTTACTAATATTGCACAGATTTCGCCATTCGACATTAATAATACAATTTGGTCTCCGGTTGGCAGCGGATTGAGGAGACGAGTTCTTGTTCTAAATCCAATCGGCTTATCTGTAGGGAAAACGTATCTTCGGAGTTCGCACATCCGATACGGATATTCATGGGGAATAAGTCGAATAAATGCAAGATCATCAAATCTATATCCAAGAACGTTTGGAAATGTTTTCCTGAGAGTAGGAGACTTTGACGTGTCCCCAAGAGGTGGTTTGGCAGGTGGTAGAGAACTGGAAGAATAATGAGGAATAGCAAGAGAATAAGCCAGGACTGGACAATGTCTGCCAGGGGAACATGAAGAAGGTCCACAACGATGAACACCAGGATTAGACTCGCTACCAGGCAAATCTTTGGGCTGCAGACCTAATCCTGAAAAAATAAAGCATCACAATTATGTTTTAAGTACATACTAGAGCGCATGTTAGTACATGAAGAGTTTTAAATGACGTGGAGTTAAACTCCATTAAAGCCTATAATTTTATCTCATTCAACGGGTTAAGAAAACATTTTAGAGCAAATAACTCTATTTAAAGATTATTTACGTGTATATATTGTTAAGGGCACTAATAAAAAACCTGTGTTAAACATTTATAAACTGGTACTCAACATTAAAAAAATCATTTGCAATGAAAATTTTCTCTTTCATCAAGTAAGTCTGGGAATGAGATTCGCGTAAAGTGCTTTTCCCCAACACCTTAAAAAATTTTCATCTTTAAATTGAAAGTTGAGGAAACAAGTAGCAGAGAACATCAATAGGTTATTATACTAATTTTGAATACAAATCTATAAAAACTTCTTGATTTGTTACAACTTTTATAAAGAAACTAATAAAAAATTTGATAAATCTGGATACTCATGTAAGTGGTCCCTTGCAAACCTATTTGTACAGAATTTTGTATTTTTATGAAATTGACAGGCATTAATTAATTGAAACTATCTTATCAAATAAGTGACATTGAGTTTAATCATTTTTTGAATTTTTTCAAGATTTGTATCAAGCGACAATAAAATAAAATTTAAGTACAAGAAAGTGTAAGTTTCAAAATGCAAAATTTAGTATCTAAAAGATTTTAGAATTATGCATTTTAGACTGAATGGTTTTATAATTGAAAAATTTAACTTGTGAGATTAACATATATAGGTTGATATTACACTTCTTTTATATGCCACAATATCTAATAATATGAAATTTGTGATATTTATTGTAATTTTATAGATTCTTTTAAAAACATTTGTGAAATGTTGAAAAATGAAACTGTAAATGTAAAAAGTGATTTTTAACATTAATTTTAAAAACTCTTTTCATAAACGCAGGGTAAACATAAAAGTATTGTGTAAACTCCAGGTCTGACTATCGCACACACTTTTTTAATTTTATTAACGGTGTAAATAATGAATGTGTACATACGTAATATTCCATAACTCTTAGCGATTAGTTCCCGCTTGTATACTGGACATGTCACGAAGAGGTGGTTCGGCAGGTGGTGGAGACCTGGCAGAATAATGAGGTGTGGAAAGAGAAAGAGTCGTGTCTGGAGAATGTCTGCCACAAGAAGAAGATATTTCACAAAGTCGAAACCCAGGATAAGGGCCATTATCAGGCAAACGCTTGGACTGTGAACTTAATTCTGAAACAAGAAATACAGGATCAAATTTTTTATTTAAGTAAGTACACAATAGTATTTTGGTATTTCACGACCTGTAAATAAGGTTTTAATAACGGGGCTGAATGCCATAAATGCCTATTTTTCTTTTTCTTTCAAAACATTTGAGACATTGAAGCTTTTAAAAAAAAATTCAAATTTTTAAAAGAAGAGTTTTCTATAAACAATTAAATCCGTACTCTTATTTTTTACATTTAAAAAAAAAATAAACCTAAACAAAGAATCATTTTGAATTACAAAAAATTACTCTTGTTCATAAATTGTATATATTACCATTAACCATATTACAAGATTGATGCAGTATCTCTGGGAACAATTTATAACGTTTTTATTAAACATTTGATAATATTTTATAAGATTTTATGCCAATTGATGGCTGAGCCTATATATTGTAAGTTGTTGGTTTCAGTAGCTAAACTATGCGCTTAATTTTGGGCTGTCTTTAAATTTTAGAGAAAATAGCCGACAATTTATAAAATAACTATAAATTTTGTAAACTCTGCCGAATCTTCGGCAATACTTACAGAAAATCTATGCTAAGCCGATTTTCTCTGGAAATCCTCTCACCTTATCCGCATTTTTTTCTTCGTGTACATTCATATTGAACATAAAAAAAATATTGTTTGCTAATTCTTCCGATACTCTGATTATGTTGAACATTTTTGTCTTAGGTCTTAAGTATTATTAATTTTATTTATTAGCTACAATTATGATTTTAACAAAGAGTCATTTTTTAACTTAAAAAAATAATAAAATAGTTAATATTAGCAAACCAAATAATATAAATTTTTCTTTTTTTAATAATTATTAGTCATAGTTAACTTTTTTTCTCTTTATTTCTAAGCAGTATTAAGTTTTCAATTATTTTAGCTTTTTTATTATGCAATTAAAAGCAAAAGCTAGAGCACCTGAGCAGGGTGCCACCTGTTGAATTAGTGTCATAGACATTTCTCATCTGGATCGTAAAAGAACTACTACTTAATATACATATATATTCAATGCAGGGGGCTGCTATGTTGTTTTTAACTTGAACATGCTTAATGAGCTCACTTATTAGGGCGTCGAATTTCGAGATCATTTCAATTGCTCTAGAAACTTCTCATTATTAAAATAAAAAAAAGGTTCTAATAATCCACAAGGAAGCAAATATTACTCCAGTAATAATTGTATAATGTAATACATAAGTATTATACATAATACATAATACATAATACATAAGTCTAAATACTATACAGTCCCCTAGCGAAAAATTATTTTATAAAATAATTGTTGCAATTATATCAAGCACTGTACTTAAAACTGCTCTTTCAATACGCTTATTCACATTGAAGAGCTTTTATAAACTACGCTATAGCAAACCTTAAACAGTGAAATAGATTTTACGCAGAACCATACGCTTTCCGCGTCTTCCCGTGGGTATTGCGATAGTATAATTCTCTCTTTCTCTGTGGGAGACCAATCTTCGAAATTCGTACGTATGCGTTCGAAGATTGGCGTCCGCGGCAGAGATACTATTATACTACTAAAGTGTCCACGGAAGGAGGCAGGAAGCATACGCTTTTCCAAAAAATATAGTGTGGCACAAGACAGCCTCTTCCGCTGTTTTTAGTACACAGCGGCTTGCAATGGGCCATTGCTGCCTGGTGGCACAATATACTACTTCTGCATTCTAAGTATTGATTCTAAGAGCGAAAAATAAATTAGAGTTTTTCTGGGCTACTTTTCTAATATCTAATTCATCAGAGCAGGCATCTCGTAGTGGCGAGGATACAAAACCCAAAATAATAAGCTACATCCTATGTACCAATAATCATTGGTTTTGTAATATGCTTCTCCTCAAGACGACCGCGGTTTGATGTAACACATGTTTGTCTTGGAATCGAAGGACTTCCATGCTCTTTTCCTTTATGTGTTGTACATGATTTAATAGCTTTCTGGTTCTATTTCCTCTTTTATAATGAGTTTTTCATCGTAATTTGAACTTTACTTTGCTTACAATCTTATCCAACATGATCCTCAATGGTGAATCTGGATACCATTCAAGGGCAAAGACTGCGTTTGCAGGCCTAGTTTCGCTAACCAATGTTCCACTCTTTACCACAGCTGTACACTATACAAGAGTTTGCACCTTTGATGCATTTTTTGTTAGATTTATATTCAGCTTACGTTTCGATTGGGCAGAGAATGTGTTCGTGTGGATTCTACAGCTATGATCTGTAGTCAAATCGATGATACTGTATCATCATACTTTGCCGACTTTTCTCTGCTAAAAAAAAGGCGCAAAATATCTCTGTTCATATGGTATGTCCGTTTTAGTCGCGTTACCGGTTTCTGAACCTCTGCTTCTGCTTATGGCTGTATAAGCAAATCTACCCCTAAAGTTTGTCACAGATGTTCTTGCTGGTCAGCTATTTGATTAGTTAGATCTGCCTGACTATATCGCAGCTCACCATCATCACCGTTCCACATGCTGCAAACCTCCTGACGTAGCTCTAGGGTCGCCCCGACGATCATTGGGGAAGCGCAAAGTTTTGCAAAAACATCATGTGAGCTTCCCCCTCAAGCCCATTAGTATTTAAGCCCTTGTTTTTTCAGGCGTCATTAACTGTAGTCACGCACTTTTTATCAAGAAGGTGTTGCCATAATTTTATGCTCGGGCATACTATTTTAGCTTACTTCAGGTCCATGCATTTTTGTACGCAAGGTCTTCTCTCAAAATATCCTTTCTATCTGCTCTTGGCGTTTCTATTTTATAAAGACCTACATGCATATATATATTATTAACATTTTGTCTTAAGGACAGCCGCGATATTTTAGCGGGAGCAGGTGCTAATTTTTAAAAATAAACCTGCTTTCAGCAAAGTCGCTGTAAGCTTTCTTAGCATTTTGTTGAGACGCAGGAGTGCCTTTCAGTTTATGACCCAGTAAAAGCTTGGCATCTACATAAACACGAATGATAAGGATGATAAACTCTGCTGTCCATCAGAAAAACCTAGTGTAACTGTTTTTTCAATTTTTTTTATGAAAAGTATTACTGCTAATTAATTTTCAATTATTTAAATAAATTCCATTTCTTTAAAAAAGGTTTTTTGTTCTAAAAATTCGTCTAACTGGCAGTTTACAAAAGATTATTATGTATTTTAAAACGCTTTGAATTTGGATAATCAATAATATCTCAAGCGATGTTGGTAAATATTTCACTAAAGGAATATTAATGATTATTATCAAAGAAATATTTGAAAACATTATTTTAAAAAAATATTTAAACAGGTCGAAATAATTAAAATAAATGCAAATTAATAAAGAAATCTTAATTAATATTCCACGAGAATAATGGTCAAAATAAAAAAACGAATTTTCAAAAAAAAATTATTTAAACAAATTCTATCTGTTTGAATAATTCAAACTTAACTAAACAGTGTTTATAAATATTCCAATAAAGAATTGACAGTTTTTTTTATCAGGAGTTAATTCTCTATAAACTTCTATACTATCCAGTCACCATTTTCCCAAACACTAGAAAATTATTCCAAAAACTTAAAAAAGTGATTTTGCGTCCTGCATTTTACATAGGAAACCTAAAGTCAAAACCGGCACCTACTAAAATAATAATTAGAATGAATTAGGAAATTCCTATTTTCGGATCTAGAATTAAATAGGATGTATCGTTGCTTTCTAGCAGATAAAAAAATTTGCCGTGCATTTTTAGACCACCCTATGAACATATATTAGAAAGACAAATTTTGCTCGCTGTGGATTATCTTATTATTTTTCTTATTATAATAACGGATACTTTTAAGAGGCAATTAAAATGATTGCATAATTTGACCCAATAATAAGTGAGTTAAACACGTGTGTTAAAACGAAACAATATTATAAAATTACGACAGAATATGTAGAAAATATTATCCAAAGTAAAACAAGAACATTCATTGCGGATCAAACAGTGTGACTCAATATGAAATTGACAAGACCAGAAAGATAAATCTCAATTATCCTTGCTTATACACCTGACGAAATTGGCGTTGAGCAAGTGGCATTTATCGCCTGATTCGTTAAAATGAATAAGGTCTGATCAAACAAGTAAGAATATGAAAGGTAAACACTAAGGTGTTCAGAAGAAAATACTCGACGTGATAAATGATTCTGAAAAATGTGATATTTAAGGTGCTGTTCTTTTCGGAATTATGCTGCGTTGATAAATGAAAACTCAAATAGCCCCCTCTCTACTGCATTTGGCGCAGTGCTTAGCTACTGAAATTGAAAGCTTTCAATTGGCAACATAAGGGGTAATTTGGCATAAAATCTTATCTAATATATCAAACTGGTTATTTCGATGTTCGCGATCTAACAAAATGTGACGCAAAAATTAATTTGTAAGTCATATTTTTTTTATTTTTATTTACCATAATAATTAATAATATAATTCATTATTATAAATACTGCCGTTAAATCAGAATTGAGATTCTTTTATTGAATCTACTTCAAGTCTATATATATTGCTGTCTCTAGTAGTCTTGGAACCTGACTGGGAACCTTGGATGCCTCCAGAGCTACGGATGACCGCGGATCATTTTCCTCAGGCTTTTGGAATAAACTTAGTAGCACTAGAGCGATAAATTTCCTGCAGCTGTAATACTTATGTGAGATTAAGTCCTCTCATATCCTAACAGGGCGTTCGATACTTGTGCACTGGCCGAGAAAAGAGCCTTTCAAAACTCCTGTAATGGGATCCGAATGAGGTCTGGTTGTCCCCGATTTGTTGTTGTATGTTTTGCTAAATGCAAACAACTCTCGCGCTAGAGAGGATGATAGCTTCCTTATATACCTGGGATGTTTTGTATCTTCCTTCAAATATTTTACTTAATTATAGCCTTCAATTGGCACGACAGAGAAGGAGTCGAGCGACACAGCACGAAATACAAAGAAGCGCCGAGAAAGCACTCAATCAGCGCTGAAGAGTAAGACTCACCCCAACGGCGGGCGAAACGACGCGCTCGATAACCCACAAGCCACCTTCTCAGTCGTTCAGCAGCGACGCAGCGGGGTACAGCTATCACGACAACGAACGAGTTTAGTTTTATTTCATTTTTTTAGTTTGCTGGTGTTTTTAACCCGAAGGACATGAGGCGCCTAGCGAGCCTCCAAGGTCTCCAGTTTTTTTTATCAACTATTCTATTTTCTGTGTCGGGTTAAAGCATCAGTAATTTCCTATGTAGTTTTCGGT
The DNA here is from genome assembly GCA_010014905.2 of Druon quercuslanigerum. Classification (NCBI taxonomy): domain Eukaryota; kingdom Metazoa; phylum Arthropoda; class Insecta; order Hymenoptera; family Cynipidae; genus Druon; species Druon quercuslanigerum. The sequence goes on from JAAAKG020179701.1 coordinate 25,190, forward strand.
ATCGCCTTATTAACGCCTGTTTTCAGCTGAGTAATCGTGTTCAACGTAATTGACGTGCTCTCGACTTCATTTTGGCCCCGTGGCTGAAGTAAATTATGCCTCGTGGTTTTACGAATTTTAGTTAAAAATTTAGCATTCTGGAAATTTAATTAAACATGTGAAAATTAGTGACTTGAATAATTATTTGTCTTATTTTCGACTTGCACTTAACGCCGCGCAATGTTACCTTTTCTTTTGTTTATGGTTTTGGAAGTTTCATTACAAAATTACAGTCTGAAAATAAAATGTGCTCATACAAATCTGATGTTAAGTTGACGTAATGACGTAGATTCAGCTTGTTCTTTTTTTTTTGCTATCATTTTGGCAATACGAAATTGTCTTAACAAGAAAAGTATGCCCCTTTTTTAACAATAAATTGTACACGTCAAACTTATTACATATTGCATTTGTTTATGTTCGAGTAAAATGGCGGTATCGTTAACCCCTTTTCTTTTTGTTTAACGGCTGAACCATCATCTCTACCCTCATCTTTTACCACATGTATCAAGCCACTTCGGGCACAAACCTAGCCCAAGCCTAGTTGATCGCCCTTTTAAGAAATTTGGATGGCTTAGCTTCGAGTATTTTCTTTGAGATTGAAATGAATATTTCTACTTATTCACACCGCAAGTATTTCCGAGTTGAAACGAAAAATAGAACATAATTATATGTTATATATAACGGTGTTTTCTAGTGTCAGTTTGGTTCAAGAATGGTAGATGTTTATAATAAAAAGGTTATATTTTTTCTTATATAATTATCAGTTAACTTTGGTTTATCTGTTATTATTAAAAATCAATTCAGAATGGCACTCATACCCCGATTCTGTCCGCTCCAATATTGTGCCTGCTTTACGCTTTACTGGTTCTCCCCCCACCCCCCCCCCCCCCCCCCCCCCCCCCCCCCCCCCCCCTCCCCCCT
>JAAAKG020179712.1:0-26148 GCA_010014905.2 Druon quercuslanigerum
ACGATCCGTTTTCTATGTCCCTACTTTCGCATCCCTTTTTCTTTGTTTCAGGTATACATAGAATGTCTAGTTTCCTTGAGTGCATAGTTTCTCGTATTTCTTTTAACTTGAGCTCACTCACCCCCCTAGCATTCCATACACCCAGTCCCCATTTGTCGCCTGAAACTTGACCTTTACGCATGAGACAAGTAAAACGCACATTCATCTTCCTTGTTTTTCATTTCCTGCTTTAAAAGCTTAAAAATTTAAAATTCAAGAATAACAAATTTTTTCATAACAAGATTTTTATAACAGATTTGAAACTATTTAAATAAATAAATTATTATTTCTGATAGATATAAATAAAATGAATCATATATTTTTTTAATTACATATATTCTCGATGGACAACATGAATTTGACTCATTATGTTTAACCGACTTAGAGATATTTTTTTAGAACTAAAGAGCGTGAGATTGCTTATAGGCGCAAGGAAAGATATTATTAATTTTTTTACAGTTCTTAGTTTATTTTTTTAACAAATCTAAAAAATGCATTTTTTAGAATAATACTTTCTTTCTCAGCTTTAACCCTCATATATATTTGACATAAGCTCGATTTATCTTGGGTATAAATAATTTACGATAGCGAATGTAAAATTTTTGTCCTCTTATTTTAAAAAAATTTGACTTACATTTAAAATTTTTTAAAAAAGCTTAGTAGTTTCATCTAACTGCAGAATATTGTCAATAATTAAAATTTATATTTGTCATAAATAATTTAAACTGAAGAAAGACAATATTTATATTTTTATGAAAAAAATTCACTGTGTCTAATATACATAGAATTGGCTTTTCAGACATCATAAACTTAAAATATTTTCAAAACTTACAAATTATGTTTCTTCATAAATAATTAAGGTTAACCAGTAGAAAAGGTGTCGTCCCTTTTTCCCCAAAAAACTCATTTCCATATTATTTGTATAGATATAGGTTATGCAGAAAATTTTGAATTCTAGTAAGTTCTGTTTATTAACTTAAATCTTTCTGCATTTTTTATGTACAAACAATATTTTGCAGAAAAATTTGTAGGATAAGCTATTCCGATGCATATCAGAAGAGAAAGAATTTTTACGAGTAAAAACTTGAAGATTTTCTATTTGCTAACTTAAATTAAGTATAAAATAATAACTATATAATAATAACTAGTAAAATAAGTTTAATAAACTACTACGATACATATGAAGTGAGAAAGAAATTTTTTCTGCAAACAGACAAGAATTTTCTATTTATTAAAATTAATTATTTATAACAAAATTACATATTTTTATTTATTTATAACAATGGCGAAGAAAACCTTATAGCAATATATTTTTATTCTAGAGTGTTCGTTGAGATACTTTGATATAAATCAGATAGAAAAAATATTTTTTCTCACAAGCAAATGTTAATTTTTTTTATTTTGACTGTTTTTTTATAATAGGAGTTTATAACGAATTTGTAGATCAGTTTTTGGTTGATTAACTTTCGTCTTTTTATTTTTTGGTCTCTAATGTCATTTTTCAAAAAATGTAATTTTTTATTATATTTTGTACGATTAAAAGAAAATGTACATATAATGTATAATGTACATGAATTACAATACATGAATTTTGTAATCAAGAAGATTAATTTCTATTAGAAAGGACCAATTTTAAACAAAATACAGGAATTTGCAACAAAAGAGATAAATCGTCATCCAACAAGTAAATAGTTACATTTTCAGTTTAAAAAATTAGTGTTTAGCCAGAGAGATGAGATTTCACACACTTTTCCACATTTTCTTCAAGACCCTCACCCCCTAATAATACACCCACAAAACCTCTCGAAAGGATTTAAAAGTAAAATTATTTAAAAGAAATCAATCCAATTGTAATAATGACCAACAACAGTGTTCCTGATTTAATTAACTCTGTTAAGAAGATCTCACCATAATCTATTGGAGATTAAAAATTGGTTTAAATTATTATTTAATATTTAAGTTTATGAAAACCAGTCATTTTTTTAGACTTAACACTTAAAAAATGTATTTTAAATATTATATTCTTTAGTTATAATTTCTTTGATTATAATCCAAGTGTCTTTAAAATGTTATCATTTTTAGTCAATAATTTTGAGTTTTGCTGATACTTAATACATTCAGAATTTATCTACATTTAATAAATAAAACCCGAATTAATTTAGCTAGAATTCCTATTATTCGTTATTCATAAAATGTAATTGTATTTATAACATTCTTATCCGTATTATCGGTAAAAAGGTGTTACATTTCCTTTAAAGCTGTCATTAATAATTTATATATAAATTATAAATTTAAAGTTTAATTAAAGTAGGCGATTGTGCAAAGTTTTTAATTTTCAATAATTAGAAGACCTTTTTTAATTTTTGTAAATAGACTGCCTCATCTTCACCAAGGTCATACTTCAATGTTATTTTTCTTCAAAACGATGAAAGTAAAATTATTTACACACCTAATCTATTTCACCTTCCTTTGCTCACGACGCGTGTCAACACCTGTTGAGACCCCAGTTTCTAAATACTTCTAAGTATTTACGGAAAAATATTATTTTTTAAATGAGAAAATATTTTTCAACAGCAATTTCAATTTTCAAAATCAACATTTTTTAATTTAACTTTGAAAAAACGGTTTCGATGATTAAGAAAAAAGCGCAGCTTTTTAAGATTAACCATGAATTTATTTATTATATTCAATGGATAAATATCCTTTTTTTAAACTAACAATTTATGTAGTAAAAAGGCTCGTTTAACTTTAAAAAGCTAATCTCCATTATTCAATAGTCCATGTTAACATATGTACATACCTATAAATTCTGACTGCGCTCTTAATACATGCCATAGGTATTAAATTTGTAATTATTGTTTTTAATGAGAAACCTGAAAATTTTATATGGAAATTTGGCAATTTGGATTTCTTACATATGAAAAGTTTGTACTACAGAAATAAAAACTCTGAAGACATTTGAACTTAGAAGAAAGTCCTGCAGAAATTTGGATGTACTAAATAAAAAGAATAAAATTTTTAAATAAAATGCGTTGAAATTCAGACAAGGGAAGATTATTTTCTACCACAAAAGTAAAGTTTTCAAAAAATTCTGAACTTTTCAAAAAAATTTGTGAATTTTTAATTGAGAAAAATTAATTTTCATCCAAAAATCGAACGCATACATTTTCCATTTAAGTACTTTCTATTTAAGAAAAAAAATCACAGCAAATTGAAACAAATCTACAGCAGAAGATTTAAATATGCAGCCAAAAAAGAAGATTGTTGAACCAAAAAGTATGACTTATAACCCTAATAGATTAACTTTTAAGAAAATAATTCCATTAGTAACAGAATAATATAATTTTATATCAAAAGAATGATTTTTTAACCCAAAATATTTGGATTCTATTATTGGAATTTAATTATTCAGTTTAGCATTTAGCGAAAAAAAGAGAAAACGAGGAACAGAAGGTATCTGGGAATTAATTTGAAGCCTGTGATAAATAAACATAAATTTTAATAATTTAGAGTAAAATCATACTGTGTTCAATTCATATATGAATTGAACACAGTGGGGATGAGAGTTATTCAAAATCTTGAAGCATCTTTCATGGGGGGAGGAGGGGGGTTGAAAACGAGTTTTAAATTTAAAATCTTTAAAAGTGATTAATTTTGAAATTGAACTCCTGAACATTGGAAAATTTTCAGTTGTAAATCTTCAAAATTAAAATATTCAAAAATATATTACAAGTTACATTCGCCTTTAAAATATAAGTCCTAACAATGGAATTATTTCCAAATCAACATTTTTTAAATTCGAGAACTTTTTAATATAACTCTTCCAAGTTCTAAAAATTTGAATTGTTCATCTTTAAAAAACAAGATTTCTTATTTAGAACATTTAATTTGAAAAATTATGAATTTTTTATGTTTTACAATTAAAAATTCTACGATTTTGATGATGTACATTTTAAATTTCATTAATTTGGAAGATTTAATATTAAAAACTCCTGCATTTTGATCTTCAATATTATCACGAATTAAGAATTTTTATTTATAAATCTTTCAAAATTAAAGCGCTACTAATTGCAAATATTCAAAAGTGAAGAGTCGAATCGAAAATTTCCAAAATTTAAGCAATTTTATTGTAAATCTTCAAAGTTCAAGATTTTTAAGCAGCAAATCGTTAAAATCGAAGAATTTTTAATTCTCAGTGTTTACAATTGAACTGTTCGAAAATAAATCTAAATTACATACCTTTAAAATGTAATCCTTGGAAATTGAATAATTTGTAATTCCATATTTTTAACATTTAAGATTCAAGAGCATTTTTTAATTTTGTAAATTTAAAATGAAAAATGCAACCATTATTAATAATTATAATATTAATAATACGTATTATTTATTTTGTAATAATTCCAATCTTTCATATTCTATTTGCTGTGAAAGGCGTTTTCTCAAATCACAGCAGGCCCATTTCTAAGGTCAGCCATCAACACATTTAACTGCATTTTCAATAATTAATTAAAAGTTTTTAACTAATTTATTTGCACAACTTAAAAAATAATTGGCTTTTATCATTTTGCAGTTAACGATGTTCTTCCAAATCACGGCAGAACTTTAAACCAAAAAATAAATAAAAATTAAAAAAAAACGCTTTTATTTCATGCTTACCGCCTTAATCTTAAAGTTAGCCCCTCACGATCTCAGGAAGAAGGGTGTGGGGTAAATTTTTAGGATGTCGTTTTTCCACTCAAAAATGAAAATTTTTTATTACGGACATTTTTTTCGTTTAATGCGCATTTTTTGAGATGCATATTTCTAGAAAATTCCCAATTAAAAATTTTTTTTTTTAAATTAATAGATATTTTTTGTTTTTGAAAACACAATAATCAAATATCTTTATCAGAGGTACATTTTTCAAATATTATTATTTTTCAACATTATTGTTTGAATTTAAAAAAAAACAATAAGTGTATAAAAATTGTATAACAAAATAAAATTGAAACACATATGTGTGAACAAAATTTGCAGGATTTAACTCAGCACTAAATTATCTACAAGTTTTTTTGCAACATTTTGTTAAACCATAAATTTGATTTTTGGAACGTTTTTAGTATTTTTTTAAAGTAATATGCACATTTTCAAACGAAATTATTCTTCCCGAAATCAACTTTTTTCAAGTATTGGTATTTTAATTTGAAACAATAATTTTTTTAAAGTTTTAAGATTAAAAAACTAATCTTTGTTGACAATAAATGTCGGGAATTTTATTTCTCTTGATTTTTCAGTCGTCCCTTAAAATCTTCGAAAAGTTATGTATTTTTTGCATCTTGAAAAGGAACGCAAAACCAGTTTGAACGCGTTTTTTTAGAAGATTTAAAATAAATTCGACTTAGTTTCTTTTTCATATAAAACTTTCATTAAATTTGAAATACAATTTCTTGATAAATAAATGTTAAATCCATGACATTTTTTTCGTTTGTTTCGAGTATTTAAAACACGAAGACCTATTATTTTTTAGAAACAATTTCTACATTTTAAATAAATATTCATTTTAAAATACACAAAAATGTATACGAATAGTATAAATTTTGATTTCGGGAAAGGGAAAAATTTATGGCACGTATATATTCACAGTAACAGTCTTAATTAGAATATATACATGTTATACATTCTTCTCTTGGCTGAAATCTAAAATTGATTCAAAAATAAAAATTAAGGTAGAAAATAAAATAAAAAAACGCGTTTATTTAATGTTTAACGCATTTAGAACGTACTAAAAAGTAAAAAATAATTTTTAGCACACATGAACTCATGAAAAAACTTGTTCTAAATAAAAAAATGTAATAAATATGAAAAATATAATAACTGAAAGTAATATAAAAGCGTGGGGAACAACAATCATTCATTTCTAAATGTGCCCCACGCTTTTATATTACTGTCATGTGTGTTAAAAAATTATTTTTTACATTTTAGTACGTTTTAAAAATGGTAAGCCTTAAATAAAAGCGTTTTTTTTATTTTATTTTCTACTTTTTAGTTTTATTTTAAAATAATTTTTAATTTCAGGCAAGAGAAAAATATACAAGACGAATATATTATAACTATTACTGTTAATTTGAATACATACGTGCCATAAATTTTTCTCTTTCCTGAAATCAAAACTTATACTATTAGTATACGTTCTTGTGTATTTAAAAATAATTATGTTTTTGAATCGTAAAAATTCTTTTTCAAACAAACACGTACCATAAATTAAAAGGCAATTTTAATTTAAAAAATAATTTTTTTTTAATTTCTAAAACTTTAACATTTAAAAAATGTTAACTTGTTTACCTATAATATGAATACCTTTTTTTAAGAGTAAGGAAGTTATGTTCATTCGTAATATTTAAAAAATTGTTTTTACATAGTTCAACTTTTTCAGTAACATAATTCAAAATGGACATAAAACGGAGAAAATTTCGTGATTTGAGAAAATTGGATTAACTTGTAATAATAATAATACACTGTGTTAAAGAGTACTAAAGTTGTGAACATTTATATTATATTTTTAAGAATCTGTTTTAAAAAGAAAAACTTTTTTATTAAAATAATTAAAAGTTCATACAATAATATAAAAGACTCCTTGATTTGACTCAAGGGAAAAAACATCAGCTTCCTTTTAGGTCTAAAATGAAAATAAAAATGGTCGAAACTCGAAAAAAAATGAAATTAATTTTTGTCTACTATTGTTGAAAGCTAAATTTCTTTTCAGAGAATGCATACGATTAGTGAAAAGATAATAAAAAATCCTATTGAAACTATGTAAGACAAAATTTTTGTTTGATAATAAAAAAGGTTTAATAAATTCAAGCGGGTATCTGAATTTTTCCTTTTATTAAAAGAAGATGTTCTCTTTTAAAGTCTGTCGGAAAATTAAAACAAAGATCAAAACTTTAAAAGTGACGACGATTGGCTTGAAAATATGAAAAGTTAATTTTTTTAAAAAACCGACATTAATATTTTTTTCTGCATAAAATGTAGTTTTAGTATTTTTTTGGTAATCAACGGCAGATACCAAAAAATTTAAGAGTTCCTTTATCGAAGCTCGCATATAGTGCGCTGGCTAAACCAGTTTCGAGGTCTGGAGTTTTTTCATATCTGTTGTCTTCAGATAAAATTCTAAAAATATACTTTATGAAATAAAACAGAACGTGGCCCCAAAAATTATTTACACATCAAAAAATTAAAACGATTTCCTAATTACAGAAGGCCAAATTTTAAGAAAAAATAGTAAATCATAAAGGGTTTTTTTTGTGGTAAAAAACAACTTTTTATATTTTCAATCAAATCTTCGCCTCTTTGTTAATTTTAAACTCTATATTAAAATATACTGTCATAATTTGTAACTTTGTTAAAATTCTATTTTAAATTAGCGCTTATAAATTATACTCTATTCTTTCCCTTTTATAGAAATTGAAAACGTTTTATTTCTTTTTTAATTTGTTACGCGAATTATTTTAGATATTGACCTAAAATTAATTGTTAAGCATGGCAAAAATTATTATCCATATGACAAAGAAGAAAAAGCTTGAAAATCATATATTTGTTTAACAAATGGAAACAACGGTTAAAACAACCGCAGGATATTTTTATGTCTGTTTTATTAGCATGACAACAAATATTACACAAAAGAAGTCAAGCGACAAAAAAAAAATTATTTTTATGTTAACTAAAAATGCACAATTAATTGCAATACTCCGCAGGCAGAAATTTATAACTCAAATGATATGTTACAATGTATGTTTAATATAAAAAAGAACGAGATAGATGCTTGTTTGAGATACCTTAAATTTTCTGACAATTTTCAAAATTAATTTAAATCATAAAAACATTCTTCAGATTTCTTGAAATTGCTGAAGGTTGTAGCAATCCCTTGTAATATACTTTAATTTATTCCATAAAATTTCCTGTAAATTTACTGAAATCCTATAAAATCACCAAAAATCTTTGGAGATCGTCACAGTCTCCAGAAAGAAGTAGAAATATTTGGAATTTTTCTAAAAATTCTATGAAATTTATTTTAATCCAATTTTTTCTAAAGTTCTCTAGAAAAGCCATTAGGTCATTAAAAATCCTACGAAATTCTTTAAAATCACCTGAAATCTATAAATCTCTTCAAATTATTGGAAAGCCCTTAAAATGCCTGGAAATTTTAAAATAAATTTCAAATCTTTGAAGCTTTCTTTTGGTGTTTCGAAACCTTTCGAAATTCCTTGCAATCCGTAGAAATAGTTTTATATCCCTTGGAAACCGATGAAATCCTTTAAAACCTTCTTGAAATGTTTGGAAGCCCTTAAAATCCTTAGAAATCTTTAGAAATCGCTAAATTCCATTAAAAAGCCGAAAATCATTCAAATCCCTTCATTGTTTTTTTACATATATAGCCAAAAATACGAATCCTAACAAAAAGTAATTATTAACAAATTTTTAGTTCTTTCTTGTAACCGCAATTTTTTTCTTCGTCTTTTTTCATATCTTGCATATTTTGATCACAAAATGGAATTTTTATTTTTTAATTATTTGTTATGCGATGAAAATTTAAGTTATCGATTTTTCAAACAAATTCATACAAATGTTATGAAAATCTTGTAAGGCAACGCCTTTCTGTTCTGAACTTTTTTTCATACCGTACTTTATTTGGCTTAACATTTTCATTTTTAATTGATTTTAAAAAAATGGTGATGCTAGAACTGTGATAATTTTTTTTATTGTGGAAAGTCATTAGAATGAATTGTTCGGCTTTCTAAATACAACGAACAGCCGTACATAAAATTTTTAAACCTTCACAAAAATGGTCTTGAAAATTTTGAAGATGCTCTAACTTTTTCAATTTTTATCAAAAAGGAAGCGAATTTTTAACCAAATAGTCGAATTTTCTACTAGAAAAAATCATTTTTTTAAAATCGAAATATAAATTTTAAAGCCATATATTTATTAGTTGTCTATTTTAGTTAAAAAATTAATTGTAAAAGAAAATCTAATTGCAACCAAGAGACATGAGTTTTGGACTGAAGTGACGAATCTTCAACAAAACATTAACTTTCTACAAGTAATTTATATTTTCAACCAAAAAAGGTTTCTTTGAAAATAAAAATATAATAGTTCATATTTGAACCAAAAAAGATTTAAATTAAATTTTACAAAAATTTAAAGTAAAATTTATCCAAAAAATAAGAATTTTCAACAAAAAAGTTTAAATCATAACCAAAACAGGTTCATTTTCAATCAAACAGTTTAACTTTTAACCAAAAAAAGATAAAATTCGTACGCAAATAGTTAAACTTAAGCCATGAAAGACGAATTTTTAATAAATAGTTTAATTTTTAAACAAAGAGAGAAAATTCATACTAAACTTAGGAATCTTCAATAAAAAAAATTAATTTTTACCAAAAGAGTTTCAAATTGAGATAAGAATAATTTTTATCTATCTAGAAAATATTGTATCGTCCGTAGTCAGATCTATACTTTCTATATTCAACGCTGACTTCTTTTTCGTGATATCATTTTTTGATTCAAGCAAAAACTTTAAAATATAAAAAAGATTCAAAATGCAAAGCATGTAAGTTCAAAGTGTTGAACCTACTTTATTTCAACTTGGAAATCCCCCGATAAGAGTTTTTAGATTTAAAAACATATCCTTGAAAAAATATCCTTGAGCAAATCAAAAATTTGCATTGCTATGTGGTCAAAAAAAATTTTTTTTGGTTATAAAAAAATTAAAACATAGTTCATTTTTTATGATTAGAGCAATGGCTTATAAAAACTATTAACTTCAATAAACAAAACTTTTATTTCTTCTAACTGCAGCTTTTTTTACAATTATGCTTTAATTTGATTATTACATAGTAAGGTCAATACTTAGCTTTACAAAAATTAATTAATTAAAAAAATCAAATAAAAATTCAATGTTTAATTAAAAGTATATATCAGAAAATAGATATTTTCCAGTATTTTCGTGAATTCCACTGCTTGGATTGTTTTCGATTTCGCCGTTCATCAGGTGCATGTTTTTGTACTATGTTTGATCAAATAATCTGTTTTTAACAAGTCTTGTTTTTACATTTCAAATTAGAACTCACTAAATGTGTATGTTTGTATAAAATTAGAAAATATATGTCGACTAATTTAGATCTAGAAAATATATTTAAAAAATCGTATTTGATTATAATTTTCTGAATCTAAAAGTATGACGTTAAATCAATTATTTGTTAAATTTCCACAAGTACTTTATTCAAATAAAATATTTTATTTTTAATCAACCCTATAGAATCTAAAATCTTATTTCTTCAATTTAGAGAAAGAAAGTAATTTTTTTAATAAAACAAATGCTTACCTTTGTAAAAGAGACATACGATTTCCAAAGTCTAAAATAATTATCAAGTTTTTTGAGGGTTTAAAACGGTCTTAAAGAATTTTTTTAATTAATTTCTATTACTTGAAGCAATTTCCTAGAATTATCGAATGACTGACGCGATAGACACATAAAAAAGGAACAAAAAAGCAGTCTTAAGTGTAAATTGATACTTGTCCTGTTTTTCCATACCGACTAAAAATCAGCACATTATGAACTCTAAGTTCATACAGTCATATTTTTTACATTTTAAAATTTGTCAACGTTTTTACGGCAAAAGTCAAAAGTGTAGGATGGAAATCTAAGAAATTCAACAGCCGTGTTGAAGATGAGTTAATTTGAACATTTAATTTTAAATATTATAGTACAAAATTAAATTGCAATTTATTTAACTATAGGTGATATTTAAAATATTCAAAATATCATTGTAAATTGAACTTTTTTGTTCGTATTGGTTGGGGGAGAAGATATTTTATTACGATTATTTTCAAGATTTTTTCAACTGCAAATTTCATAAAAAAATGTCAAATTTAATCAAATTTTCAAATTTCGTAAAATGTCACGTTTATGTAATACACTTCTAAAGTCTCAAAGAATTATCAACGTTTTGAGGTTTTTTAACTAATTAAATCAATTTTTTAAATTTATTTCCGGCTGAATAGTCCCGGGTGAATAGCCCCGGTTTAAGAAAAGGGTCTGTTTATTACAAATACTTGGTTTAGGCATAAGATAATCCACATGCACACCTGGTCTAAAGTAAATAGCCACAGTATAATTGACTTTGTTGTTGCAGCTAAAAGACTAAGATATCTAGTTAAAAATAAAAGGGACATGAGGGCATATTGAGAGAATGAAGGATGAACGACCAGCAAAACAAGTGTATGAAGGTAAAGTAAATGGCAGCGTTCCCAGAGACAGACCGCGGAAAGAATGGTTAGAACTTGTAAATGAGACCCTAGTTAGAAGGGACATAAGAAGCCATAGAAACGCAAGAGCCTGCATGAAAAAATGAATGGACGTTAAAGAAGAATGGTGTAATAACATACACGTTGAATAAAAAAATGAAGTTAAAGGAATAATTTTTTAAACTAATATATAATTTTTTTGTTGGTTTAGAAGAAAGGAGTAAGTTTTAAAAATAATTAAAAACAAAAAATTCTTGAATTGAGAATGGTAATTATAAATTCTAGTGCACTGACCTAGTTTTAAGTCTAAAAATAGAAATTTGACAAACCCGAATATTTTTCGTACACATGTTTTCTACTAAAGATAAATGGATAGCAAATACATGTGTCCAACTTATCTTCCTGTGTAAGTTTTCCTTGTTTTGAAAGTCACTGTGTCAAAAATCTCAGTATATAAATGGCCCGAGACCCATAGCTCGACATCAGTTTATTTTTCTACACGTTCAAAATGAAGTTGTTAATCTTAGCTTTGGTGGCAACCTATATAGGTAAGAATCAAAATTATCTAATTTTATGTGTTTTCGTATATAGACGACATTTTACAAGCTTATTTGAATTTATACACAAGGAGTTTAGAAGCCGCCCCTCAAAAATTTGTGAATTAATTTTTTTTTTTTGAATCGCAAGTTTTATACACTGTTTAAAAGACGGAGCCTATATATATAGTCCCTAGAAAATTACCACCATATCAACTACGTTTTCAAATCTGAATTAAACCAAAAGTTAGCATCACTGTAAAAATTGTTTTTTAGACTAATATCTAAATTTAGACTAAATCAACCAGATGATAATTTATGAAAAAAATTTGTCTTTTGAGATAAATATTTACAAAGGAGGATGTTACATTTGTTTTCGGGTGCCATCAAGTTCAGCGATTTGTAACTCTTTAGATGTCAATCGAAATAAATTCGCCTTATAAAGTTTGGAGATAATTTTTCTCAATATTTTTATTAATAGCGTTATTTAAATAATACTTAGACTCAAAGGAAAAACATCAGCTTTCCTTTAAGCCTGAAATAAAACAAAAAAATGGTCGACACTCGAGAAAAAATTGAAATTAATTTTTGTCCTGCATTGTCCAAGGCTAAATTTCTTTTCAGATAATGCATAAAATTAGTGAAAAGAGAAAGAAAAATTCTATCGCAACTATGAACCTCCCCTAGGGGCTGTGAAACCTTGTATTTCGTCCAGAGGCATAAGCGTGGGGGACATAGGGGTTACACGGACTTCGGCTTGCGTGCGTATGGATGCATATGGCTATCCCTATAGACAGGCTCTCCTGGTAGTCATGACTGTAGTATGATAGATGTATGAAAGAGCCTAGCTAACATGAGTCTTCTGGAATCGGTACAGGAATGACCTGCAGCCCGCACAGTGATCGGGTATTCATTGAGTGTTTAGCTCAATGCGACCACCCCCCTAAGCCATGCGTGTAGAGTGATGGTGCCGTGCCACTTTGACACCCAGAGATTACGAGGGTGATTTAGCGGCCTCTCAGGGACACCGGACGACCTCTCCGAAAAGCTAGTCTTACCCTTGCATGCGGGGCCCGGCGGGGGCTAACCTTTCATTTCCGTAGCTACTCGTGGGAACCAAAATGGATCACGCAAAACCTAATTAAAAGAAAGAAGGAGAAAGGGAGGACTACAACGCCGATCATCAGCACTGAGTCTCAGAAGCGAAGAAGGGGCTCAGATGACACCCCACCGGGGGGGGGCTAAGCCTGTGATCCTCAACCCTGGTTTAACCAATACCCAAATTAATTTGCGCCACAGCAAAGGCGTCTCTGCAGTTTTGCATAGGGGCATCGATGCGAGATATCTAGGAATCTCGCTAATCCAGGAACCCCAAGGGACCCCAAGGTTACAGGGACCACAAGGCGGCCAATCCAGGGGTTTGGATACTGGCGAAGGGAGTTAACGTCGTATCTCTGCTTGAGCTGTGTTCCAGGCATTTGATGGTAATAGCCACGATCCTTAAAGGAAAGGGAAGACTAGTCATTAGATCGGCTTACTTTCAATATGAAAGCGATACCAATCCACCAGTGGAGGTACGGACACTGGAATACTGATTTAGATAGTCTTAATACGGGGTAAACCCCAGCGTTTCGTAATTCGGTCAAGGAGAATGTCACTGACATCACTCTCTGTAGCGGTAGTCTTACAGATAACAACAAGAGGTGGAGAGTCTCAGAAGTACCTATTTCTGGTTCTAAATGGGCCAGAAATCCAAGAAGAACGGACTGGGTTCAGTTTTCCACGGAACTAAAAAGTGCACTCTCAGAGGTGTCTAGGTCAATTAGAGACGAGGACACTCTGGCGATAGTGACCGAGATTTTCATGAAAGCCATCAAATCTACTGATGAAAGTAGTTGTCAACCTTCAAGAGTCCGAAAGGCTGGAGAGACACACAGGTGGAATGGGGAACTCGAAGAGCTTTGCAGGGAGACCAGAGAGAAGTCAAAACGTGTCAGTACTGGCAAAATGGAGAAACTCTTGACCTCATTTACGATAATTAGGGATGAATATGGGAGTGCAATAAGTAAGGCAAAGCATGAAATCTGGACAAAGTTTTCTCGGCACGCTGAAATTGCCCGGCGGGGATACTCAGAGTCAGACGGGGATAGCTTGGCTAATCTAATCAAGGCACCTTTTCCGGGCTGTACAAAGTAAGGAGAAAAGGGGACGTTACCTCCGAGACAATTAAAGTCGCATGTGGCCCAACTGGGCCCGAAACGGCAACTTTCGGCCCTTACCAGTCTCCTGGTCCAGATAGCATATATCCACTCTTTTTACAGAGGGCTGGTGAGATTCATAGGGCCGATAGTGAGACTTGCTAGGGCTAGTCTGACGTTAGGTTATGTTCTGACAGCATGGAGGGCTGACCGAGTAGTTTTTATTCTGAAAGCAGGCAGGATCCTGTCTACATCACCCAAGGATTTCTGTCCCATTAGCTTTACATATTTCCAACTAAAAACTGTGGCAACACTTGTGGACAGATATATCTGCGATAAGGTCTTGTCAAATAGAGAGCCAAATATCTAGGACTCATCCTGGATAAGAAGCTGTCATGGAACGAGCACCTGGAAAACAAGTACAAGAAGCTAATATCGACTCTTTGACTTTGTAGGACAGCAATAGGGAAAAGCTGGGGCTTGAAACCGTAGACACTTATGTGGATCTACACAGCAATCCTGCGACCTAGACTTACCTATGCAGCGGTGGTCTGGTGGAGCAGGGTCGAACTGTTTACTGTGAAGGTTCTACTGGAAAAGATCAGAGAACTGATTCTGAGAAGCATCAGTGATGCCTCTAAGTCGACACCCACGGTGGCTCTAGGGCACTAATAGGTTTGGAGCCCCTCCATCTCACCATCAAGGCCGTGGCTGCGAAGGCGGCCTCGAGACTAAATATGGCAGTATCTCAACAGTAGTGCGGATACCAATTGACATTGCGAGAAGGCCGACACTGTAGTGTATCTTATTAGCCTATTCACGAAGTAGGAATGGCTTAACAGTGCGGGACACCTGCCCAGTGATGGGGACGACTGGTTCACAGATGGCTACTGGAACAGGGAGAACGTAGGAGCCGGTGTATATAGCAGAAGGAATGGAATGGGCTTCACAATTGCGCTGGGTTCCTATGCCACAGTGCTGCAATCTGAGATTATGACCATGCGCCAGTGCGCCTACAAGGCAAAGGAGTATGGCAATAAAAAAAACATTCTTATCTGCTCTGAATGAAAAAACGACCACGTCGGTATTAGTTTGGGAGTGGTTGAGGCACTGAATAAGCGAGCAACAGACAACCGTGTCACTCTGCTTTGGATCCCTGGTCACAGTACAATCAAGGGCAATAAGATATCGGACAGGCCAGCTGAACTAGCAGCAAAATAAAATTAAACTGGACCTGAGGCAGTTGTAGGCATTTCAAGTAGTTTAGTTACTAAAGACATTGACATTTAGCTGACCAAGGAACATCAAAATGAGTAGAGTTTGGTCTCTGGCTGCAGACAGCCTAAAACACTCTTAGGCTCAAAGCTAAACTCTCAACGAGCGAAGGAATTACTCAAGCTGGGGAGAAACAAAGTCAAAGTCCTAACAGAAATGTTTTTATGACAGGGAAACCTCCGTTACCGCAGACATAAGATAGCGCTTAAAGAAAGTCCCTTCTGTCGTCAGTACGGAAAGGATAATGATACGTCTCCCCGTATCATTTGTCACTGTTCTGCGATTGCGGGGAAACGTGTAATACTCACAGGTAGGCGCTGCATCAATGAGTCTGAAATGTCAGCCAACAGCGTGGCAGCGGTCCTCTCCCTATGGAGAGGCCTATTGGGTCACGCTTGAGGCTTATAAGGGGACGCTACGGGATCACCCAAGCGTCAGAGGCTGTTACGGTCTCAACCCAGAACAATAATAAAAACTATGCAACACCAAATTTTTGTTTGATATTAAAAAAGTCTTAATTAATTCAAGCAGGTATTTGAACTTTCCATCTATTAAATAAAATTTGTTCAACATTCTATAATTTTTTATCTAATTTTGATCTAATTTTATTTTTAAATTCTGGGATGATTCACTCTTCTCTTTTGAAGTCTTCGGAAATTTTTTAATAAAGATCAAAATTAAAAAAGTAGCGACGATCGGCTTGAAAATATTTAAAGCCTATTTTTGCAAAAAACCAACATTTATGTTTTTTTCTGCATAAAATGCAATTTTAGTATTTCTTCGTAAACAACGACACATAGAAAAACATTTAAGAGTTCCTTCATTAAGCTCGCCTGTTTGTTAATTTTAGACTCTATATTGAAATTCTTATTTAAATCATCGGTTATAAAATTATGCTCTACTCTTTCTCTTTAAAAAATTAAAAAGCTCATATTTCTTTTGTATTTTTTTTTTAAACTATTTTAGATATTAACCAAACATTAATTGTTAAGCATGGAGAAATTATTATTCAAATGACATTTGTCTTTTATTATTAAGACAACAAATATTACCAAAAAGAAGTCAAGAAAATAAACACATTTTATAAACTTTCTAAAAAATTGTCTTTATTATGTGAGCATAATGATTTATTCTTAATTTTGTAATCATAGTTTTTGCATGAACTGTGAAAAACGATTTTTACAAAGTGTATAATTTTTTCGAAAAAAATAGTTTCAAAAATATTTCAAATGTATGAAATTTTAGAAAAATTAACTATCAAAGTTATTTAATGTAGATACTTTATGAATAAATACGTATCCAATATTTCTATCAATAACATCATTTATTTTTAAGGTATCTCAGAATGCTCAATTGACTGCGATCATCCGAAGGGACCACTTTATAACTCAGATGAAATGTTACAATGTATTTTTAATATAAAAAAGAGCGAGACGGATGAAGATTGCAACAAAGATGATAAAACAACGAGAGGGAAAAGAATCCAAGATGCTTATCTTAATTATGTTAAGGCTTTGGAAGAAATAGGCCAAAAACAGATAAACGAGAATTGAAAAGAGAAGGAACAGAAAAAGAAATGTTTACAAGACGCAGATTTCACAAAAGCGAAAAAAACTTACATCAAAACAGCGTTACCGTGCGGGTCGGAAGAGAGACTGGCCTCTAGTCTGAAAAACGCTAACAAATTAACTTGCCCAATCGTCATTAAGGGACATTAATCAAGTGTGAGTTCTTTTAATCTTTTGTGTGAATTTTATACCATAATTATAGTTTCAATTTTTATTGGTGCATCTTTTTATGAGGAGCTGATTATTCTTATTTTTGAGGGACGTTTTTAGAGGGGAAAAAATTATCCTGTCCTCAAAAATGGTTTAGCTCAAATGATTCTGCCAAGATGCCTTTCTTTTATGCTAATAAAAGAATACTAATAATGATAATAAAGGAATCTTAGCAGCACCAGGACGGGTAAACCATTTCTGAGGCTCAGAGCAATCAAAAGGAAAATAATAAGTATCTCAAGTAGTCCGAAAGTTATAGAGGTTAAATGAAACAAAAATTCAGATTTTTTAAAAAACAAAGCACAAAAATCAAATACACAAACTTTTTAGAAAAAATTCTGTTTAAAATTCAGTCCATAAATGTTTAGGAAAGCTTTTGTGCTTTCTGTGTACAGTTTCTCTTATAATGATTTTCTACAATGCTTTTTCTATAAATGTGAAAAAATTATAAGAACTTCTTAATAGGAAAATCATTGTAGGTCTATGCTGAATTTCCTGAGATTGCGGAGAGGTATTGAGAGAGCGAATATACCTGATTACAGAAGTAATCAGCCCCTCAGTATTTCGTATAAGATATAAAAATATTTTTCTAACAGAACCTTGCTTCCTTTTAGGAGCCAAGAAAAGAAAATCGAACCGGGTAAAAAGAATGGCAAGAGAACCAAAAGACAAGATGCATGACGACTTCTGATGATTCCGCAATCTAATTATTATAACATATTATTAGTTTCTAAACTTATTATTATTATTATTCCTATTACACGGCAATGTGGTCTAGTGGTTAGCATGTTTACCTTTAAACATCAGAACTTGTTAGAAGAGGGTTCGACTTTTGGTGGATCCGTAAACCGGCTTTGCAAGAATTGTTTGTTTTTTTCAAAATGTGTGTGTTTTTTGTGTGTGATTTTTCTTGTGAACTACAAATATAAAAAATTTATATCGGACGTGTCGCATATGATGTAACTTACGGAAAAACAGGTTATGTTATACATAAACTATGTAGTGATTACCTTACTGTAATTATAAAAACCTATCTGCAATTATATCAGGGTTATCCCAGTTTTTTATTTAAACCTAAAAATTAATACTAAACCAAAGAAACCGACAACAAGGAAGTGGATGAGCTGGAAATTCAGAGAATATAATACAATTGAAGAATTAATTTTTAAGAAATTTATTCATAGGTCTTTGACCATAGGTACTATAATAATAGAGCGAAAAGTAAATATTATCTTCAACTTTTTTCTTACCTTTGTCGCTTTTCCACAAATTTTCCCTTCTTTAATGTCATTTTTTATGACTTAAGTCAAAACTACGCGTCCTATCAGAAATTTATTTATAAAAAAGCTGTAAAATGTGTTTGAGGTGCGTAATTTTTGTTAACTAACTTTTTTTGGTATCTTGTATCGTTTTTCCAAAAAATTAATTTTTGTTTGTTATCAATATTATTTTTCACGAAAAAAACAAAAAACTAGCATCCAGTCAAAAAATTATTATTATCAAATGTGTAGCAATTTTTAAATAAAAAACAAATTTTGTCTATTTATTTTTATCGTAGTTTCTGTCATTTATCCAAAAATTAAAATTTTTTTCTTTATTGTTTTTTACGTATGCAGCCAAAACTACGGATCATATCAAAAAGTAATTATTAACGTAGTTCTTGCTTGGAACCTCAATTTTCTTCTTCGTCTTTTTTCGTATCTTGCATATTTTGATCGCAAAATGGAATTTTGATTTTTTAATTATTTTTTATGCGATAAAAATTTGAGTTATTGACTTTTAATTTTTTTATTGTAGAAAGTCATTAGGCTTTCTAAATACAACAAACAGTCAGACAGAAAATTTGAATTATCGATTTTTCAAACAAATGTTACTAAAATCTTGTAAGGCTCTCAGACAATAACGCCTTTCTTTTCTGGACTTTTTTCATACCGTGCGTTATTTGGCTTAACTTTTTCATTTCCGATCGATTAGAAAAAATGTTTAATTCTAGAACTCTGATAATTTTTTTATTGTGGAAAGTCATTAGAATAAATTGTTCGGCTTTCTAAATACTACGAACAGCCGTACATAAAATTTTTAAATCTTAACAAAAATGGTCTTGAAAATTTTGAAGATGCTCTAACTTTTTCAATTTTTATCAAAAATGGCTAATTAACGAACTACAATTTCCTTTTAGAAATTAAAAAAAAAAGAATGCCAAAGCTCAATTGGATACGCTCATTTTTTCGAGAATTATCGCGTTTACGGAAGGACAAACAGATAGACGCCATTGCCAAAATTTGATTTTTGGCTTCAGGGAACTTAAAATGGAAAAATCCGTTGAAAAACTAAAATGTGAACTTTCTAACAATTCTAATACTTTCTTAATCGTAAATGATGAAAACGTTAAAAGGACTTTGAAGAAAAAAGTTCATTTTTCAACCAATAATTCAATTTTCAACCAGAAAGATCAAATTCTAACTAAGCCGATTTATTTTAACCATTAAAAAAAGAATTTTTAACAAAAGAAGTGAATGTTTAACGAAATAGTCGAATTTTCTACTAGAAAAAAACATTTTTTTTTAAATCAAAATATAAATTTTAAAGCCAGATACATAATAGTTGCTATTTCAGTTAAAAAAAATTAATTCTAAACAAAAATCTATTTGCAACCAAGAGACATGAATTTTGGACTGAAGTGACGAATCTTCAACAAAAAATTGATTTTTCACAACTAATTTCTATTTTCAATCAAAAAAGGTTTTTATGAAAATAAAAATATAATGGTTGATATTTGAACCAAGAAAGACTTAAAGCAAATTTTCCAACAATTCAAAGTAAAATTAAAGTTAAATTTAACCAAAAAATAAGAATTTTCATGGAAAAAGTTAAAATTGTAACCAAAACAGATTTATTTCAAGCAAAGAGAGAAAATGCGTACTAAAATTAGAAATCTTCAATAAAAAAAATAATTTTTACCAAGAGTTTCAGATTCAGATTAGAACCATTTTCATCTATCTAGAAAATATTGTATCGTCCGTATTCAGATCTATACTTTCTATGTTCAATGCTGACTTCTTTTTCGTAATATCATTTTTTGATTGAAGAAAAAACTTTAAAATATAAAAAAAATCAAAATGCAATGCATGTAAGTTTAAAGTGTTGAACCTACTTTATTTCAACTCGTAAATCTCTCGATAAAAGTTTTTCGATTTAAAAAAATATCCTTGAAAAAATATATCCTTGAGCAACTTAAAAATTTGCGTTGCTATGTGATCAAAGAAAATTTTGTTTGGTTATAAGAAGTATTGAAACATAGTTTGTTTTTCTTAATGATCACAGCAATGGCTTAGCAAAATGGGCTCCGGTCGATACTACACATATAGAATCTACACATGGTATGCGCTCGATATTTTTGGAAACATTAATCGATTTTAATAGTTCTCTTAAAATTTCATTTTCGGATATTGAAGCGGACATGCTCTATAACATTTAAGTCTTGAAACCAATCTACTTCAACTGGCCCCGCAAAAGATTTATTTAATTAGATTGTCTATTTTTCTCGCGCTACGCGCTACGCACTCGATCTTTTTATTGACCCCACATTTGTGCGCAAGCCTTTTAAAATTAAGGTCAAATCATTGAAAACTATCATTTTGTGTTTTTAAATTCTGTTTTGTTAAAGCTCCTTTGGCTTTAACGAAGCTTAGTACTTGATTTGGACGAAAATACGAAATTTTCTACATTATATTCAAATCTAATATATCAAATGTATATTATATTTATTTCTGCCCCTCGGGTTGGTATTTATAGTATGCATTAGTATTGAAACAAAAGTATTTTACTGTATTCTTTTTATCATTAAATAATGCGCATTTTATTAAAATAAAAATTACTACTAAAGAATTTACGGTAACTTGTGTCGTTTTTCCATAAATTTCGTTTATATGTAATCAATGTAGATATAATTTAGGCAAAAGTGTTGTTAAATAAAATATTACTGTATCTTGTGTCCTACTTCAAAAAAGTTTATTTTTGTTACTTTTAATGTATAATGTTTTTTATAATTTAATAAGAATGTTTTAATATATAGATCTTTTTGGGGCGAAAAACTTTAGTCTGTTACCTCGAAATTATTTTTTGGAATGCTCGCAGCATAACACAACGCAAACATGAACTTCAAAAAATTCTGCAATATATTGACATTTTTATCTGCATTGAATCTTGGCTTGAACTTTTACCACTCAACAAAACTGTCGAAGAAGAAAATTAAAATATCTGGATTTAAAGCTCTACACAAAGACAGAGATAATATCGGTGGTTGAATTCTGTTTCTTGTTAAAAAAAATCTGAAAACTTCACCAATTCAAATCAACAACCCAAATGTCAACTTTGAAATTTATGGAATCAAAATAGAAAACACTACTCCAACGCTGGATATCTTCGCATGCTATAGACCACCTAGAAGCAAAGCTACTCAAGCATACTGGTATAACATCTTAGACTACATCGATGCCGACTCACACTGTATCGTCACCGGCGCCTTCAAAGCATATCATCAATTTTGGAACTGTAAGCAAAATAATACTAACGGCACAAATTTTTTTAATTCAATTCTAAACAAAGATTCAATTGTTCATAATACTACAACCGAAAGCAGAATTAATGTTCATACAGGTCAAAAATTAAATCTTGATTTAATTCTTTCAACCGTTAATTTATTGGAAAAAATTATCACTTTCCAATACTAATTAGTCTTACAGTAAATAAAACTATCTATAAAAAAATCTTTCAAAATTAAGTCTAAAAGAACTGATTGGGAAGGTTTTACAAATTCACTTAATGAAAATTATGAAAAATTCCTTGAAAATTCTTTTTGCAATTAAACAGCTATTGGTAAATATGAATTTTTTTTAATTTAATTTAAAATACAATTTTCTCTAATATTCCTCGAAAAAATTGCAATAAATTCAACTCTAAGCGTACAAATCCTGTTAAATGGTGGGATACTGTATGTGGCAAAGCTCGTAGAATTCGTAAAGCAGCTTTAAAAAAAATGGATTCATTCCAAGAAAGAAGAAGATTATATTAGCTATAAAAAATAACGTGCGATGGCAAAAAGAACCTTCAAAAATAAATAAAAAATGTTTCATAAAGTTTGCAGAAAGCATAAATTTTGGAACAAACGCAACTTTCGTCTGGAAAACTATTAAAATTTAAAAAAGTATATGTGTTAAAGTTAAATCTCCTAGTGCAATTGATAACACAATTAAGATAGAGTAGAGTTTCCTCTTAACAAAATCAGCCCATCGTGGACAGCCTCCGATCCTGATTGGATTCCTACCTGTAAAAGGAATGATTTTTTAAGCAATCAATTTTAATTTTCGGAATTCAATATTGCACTTAACTCTAGATACAATAGCGCATCTCCGGTTCTTAATGTAATTGATTACGAAATCCTTTAAAATTACCTATGCAACATAAATTAATTCTTTTAGATATTTATAATGAAATTTAGAAAAATGGTGAGTTTTCACCTGATTGGAGAATTTTTTTCGTATCGCTCATGAAAAAATCCGATGGCAAAAACTTTAAACCTATTATGCTCTTATTACGAGCATGCGAATTATTTGTAATACTATTACAAAATCGTTTGCAATGGTGGTTAGAGAATAATAATCTCTTTCCCTCCTCACAATCAGATTTTCGAAAAGATCAATCATGCAATGATAACCTTCTCCAACTTACTTTAAATATTGAAGAAGGATTTAAAAACAATCAACACATTCTTGCAACGCACATTGATATAACTAATGCCTACGATAACGCAAATTGTGAAATCTTATTGTAAACTTTATCAGAATTGAACATTCCGATAGAAATAATTAAAGCAGTAAAATTTTTAAACGACGAAAGACTCATATATACACATATCAATCCCAACTCATATAGAAACACACATAAAGGTGTTCCACAAGGTGGTTTACTTAGTCCGTTACTTTTGAATTAATATATAGCTAACATTACGAAAAATCTTCCTAAATCAGTTATAGTATCAATGTACGCTGACGATATTATGATTCTTATCAAAAGAAAATCGTTACAACATTGCAAATCCATCATGGAAAAAAGTCTGAAAATCCATAAAAATAACCTCTACGATATTGGTCTTGAGATCTCCCCTGACAAAACAGCGTTAATGCATTTTAATAACCAAGGTTACATTCCGGGTAGTGTGTCTATTAAATTAGATGGTTTTACTATAAATTCACAAGAATATGCGCGCTATCTGGGTGTAATATTCGTCTATGCGTTTACCTTCTGACAACAGATAGAAAATGTAAAAAACAAATGATTAAAAGCTCTAAATATAATTAAATTTTTGAGAGGTACGTGGTAGGGTCTTGATCCAAGCACACTTCTGACAGTACAAATCTTACATAGGATCCATTATAGAGTTCGCTTCTTTCGTATACTTTTCGACACGAACAAATGAAATTATAAAACTCGAATGCATCCAATACGGAGCTATTCGTCTTGCCTTAGGTTACCGAATCAGCACCCCAACCAACATCCTTATTGCAGAATCAAGACTGATGTATATAAGAGATAGGTCTAAATTTCTCTGTTTAAGCTACCTACCAAAAATTCTTTCTAACTCAAGTTTAGCTGCAAATAAAACTATACGCAAATCTTTTTATAATTTCAAAAAAATCAAGAGGAACAGTTTGTTATTAAATTGTGTCAAAAATATTATACCATCAAAACAAAATTTATAAATATAAACTAACTACAATATCTTTCTTACTGACTACAAAACTTTTGTTATAGATATTGAAATAGACACAGAACTTGGTAAAAAACTAAAAAAATCTCAAAATCCAAACGAAATACTAGACACTTTTATTTGACAAGAAAATGCGATTCCTATTTATACAGAAGGTAGCAAAATTACTAGTTTTTATTTATTATATATATTATATATATATATATTTATATTTATATATTATTAGTATATTATGAGTTGGTAGTACATGTATATCAAATAGTTTGAGGATAAAGATAAGAAAAAGTTTAAATAACCTTGCTTCTATTTATACAGCCGAAAGTATAGCCTTAAATGATGCGCTCGATATTGCATTACAAAATACCGACAAAAATGTTATTATACTCACTCATTCCCTAAGCGTCTTACAAAAACTAAAAAACTTAAATCTAATTCATATATATACCAAATTAAAAAAAAAAGCAATAGGATTTTCCAAATTGAGTACCAATAACAGCAAAATTAAACTAATTTGGATCCCTGCTCATATAAGAATCAGTGGGAACGAACAAGCTGACCAAATTGCAAAATAAGCGACTAATATTCCATTTGACTCTAATATTTGTATCCCATTCACTGATTTACGACATAATTTAAATTAGATTCGAAAAATGAAAGTGAAAGAATAGTCAGAGAGCTTAGCGAAACCAAAGGAATTCAATATTTTACGTACTATTACAAAAACAGTAATAAACCTTGGTTTGATACATGTAATTTAAGTAAAGCAAATATAGCGATGATTAACCTTATCACAGCAAATCATTACAATCTTGCGGCTTTTCTTGTTCGTGTGAATTTTATAAATGATTTTTTTTTCAAGTTTTGTATACAAAATTCTGAAACAAAAAAATTGAAGTGCTTTAGATTCGGTATGACAGTGGCTACCGATTAAGCCGCAAAATATGAAGTTAAAGAAATATGTTTTTTAATTAATATATAAGTTTTCTGTTGGTTTAGATGAAAGGAGTAAGTTTTAAAAATAATAAAAAATAAAAATTTCTTGAATTTCAAATGGTAATTATAAAATTCTAGTGTACGGACCTAGTTTTAAGTCTCAAAATATAAATTTTATAAACACGAATATGTCTCGTAAACCTGTTTTCTACTAAAGATAAATCAATAGCAAATACAGGTGTCCAACTTATCGTCATGTGTAAGTTTCCCTTGTTTTGAAAGTCACTGTGTCAAACATCTCAGTATATAAATGGCTCGAAATCAATATCTCGACATCAGTTTATTTTTATACACGTTCAAAATGAAGTTGTTATTCTTAGCTTTGGTGGCAACCTATATAGGTAAGAATCAAAATTATCGAATTTTATGTGTTTTCGTATATAGACGACATTTTACAAGCTTATTTGAATTTATACACAAGGAGTTTAGAAGCGGCCCCTCAAGAATTTGAGAATTTATTTATTTTTTGAATCGCAAGTTTTATACACTGTTTAAAAGACGGAGCTTATATATATATATAACTTCGTTTAGTACCTAGAAAAGTCCCACCATATCAACTACGTTTTCCCATCTGAATTAAACCAAAAGTTAGCATCACTGTAAAAATTCTTTTTTAGCCTGGGGCGATTAATTTTTACTCCATGCCAGAATAAATCAAGCAAATGATAATTTTTGGAAAAAATTTGGCTATTGAGATCAACATTTACAAATGAGGTTACATTTGTTTTCGGGTCTCATCAAGTTCGGCGATTTGTAACTCTTTATATGTCTTTAGCTGCCTTATTATGTTTGGAGGAAATTAATCACATTTTCATTATTAGCGTTTTTTAAATAATACCTTGACCTTGAAAAATAAAGTTTAAAAGAAAATTTCACTTTTGAACGAATTTTAAATATTTTGATTTCTTGTAGAGGACGTTTTGTAATGGCAACAATTTCGAAAAAATTTACATTTGATGAATTGAACTTTTCTCAATTAAAAAGTGTTTTAAATAATCAGCCTAATGTATGCGTACCTGAATGTCCCATTTTCTTATGAACATGATAACTTGAAGACAGTTGCAGATTATGTGATGGAATCTAGAAAACTCATTTTTACCTCTGATATTGTAATAAAACTTTTTTCATTGACATCATTAAAACTTGCCACTAGAATATATCAAATTTCATGATCCCCCCGGGGGGGGGGGGGGGCCAACCCCGAGAAAAGCACAAGGCAGCCCACCATCCGAAAACCAGGGAGTCGCCGGGGGGGTGGATTGAAAGCCCCCCAA
>JAAAKG020179722.1:3922-26143 GCA_010014905.2 Druon quercuslanigerum
AATAAATTTGGAAGAAAGTAAATGTGTTGATAGTAAAAGTCAAGTTAAAAAACTACATTTAATTAAGTCATCTAAAGCTTTATTGCCAACCGTGATAAGAAATGGTACTGTATGTATTCGAAGAAACCATAAGCTATTGCGCAGCGGTTTCGAATCACAAATAAATTTGGAAGAAAGTAAATGTGTTGATAGTAAAAGTCAAGTTAAAAAACTACATTTAATTAAGTCATCTAAAGTTTTATTGCCAACCGTGATAGTAGATATGTCTGATAACAAGTGTCATTTGCATGCATGTAGGATCATTTTGGACACTGGGTCGCAGACTAATAAAAGAAACATTAGCGAAGTGTTTAAACCTGCAAAAAAGCAAAGTAGAATCTTCTATCGAGGCAGTTTATAACGTAACAGTGAAAAGTTCTTATTGATTAGTCCCGAAAGTTCATTCTAGATCTTCCAAATATGTAACAAAAATCAAACCTATCCTATCGATCTAAACATCCTAAAAATCCGGAAAAATTATAGATTAGCTTTTTAAAAAGTCGGCCAGTCAGCTGAAGTAAAAGCTCTTATCAGAGCCGAGCTATTCCAGGAAGTTATAAACATAAGCAAAGTTTCCCTTGCTTTACCAAGAACCAACTTTATATTCATAAAATTCGGTTGGACACTTACAAGCAAGGTCAACTCTAACTGGAATAAAAAAAGAATCAAATCTCACTTGGTAAGGAATAATCTTAGCTTACAATTATATAATTTTTAAACAAAATTAAGAACTAGCGAACTCTTAAGACGTGGCGCAGCAAAGATATTTTGGTTTAGAAAGAACACTCACAAAGAACTACGATTTGCAAAGAAAGTATCATCAATTCATCAAAGAGTACGAAGATCTGAAACATATAGAGCGCATTGGAAGTAGGACGCATCAAAGCTATCACATGTCTCATCAAGATGTAGTTAGAGAATGGAGCCTCTCTACGAAAATAAGAGTGGTGTTTGACGCTTCGCCAAAACAACCACAGGAATCTCTTTAAATTTTATGCTTCTTCGGTGGATTCTTCTGGCTGGTTCTGTAGGGACGGTAAACGAAAGGAGAATGAAAGGTAGGTCAAAACATTCGAGCTTTAAAATGAACTATCGTTACTTCTTTTTACGCAAGTTAGGTTTGCGCACCAAATCTAGTTTCATGTCCTTCAAGCTTTTGCAGGTAGACACTTCTCTGCCATTTGTTCAACGCCATCCATCCAGGATTGAAAAGGACCACCGGTCAGGTTGCTGCGAGCAGAAGGACGCCCAAAGGGCCTGGAAAATGAACTATCAGCCGGCTGAGAAATGTGATGAGTTGGTGAGGAGTTATTGACTGATAAAGGTACGCCTCATCTTCGAAAAGAACTGAAGTTATTCTTTCGTTATAGATTTGCTTGATTTGCCAAGAGAGCTAAACAGACCGGTGTAATGGTATGAGCAGGCACGTCGTACACGAACGTTAAAAATAGTGAGTGGCAGCGTACGCCGTTGAGCGTGGTTGGAGACCGATTGACGAACGTAAAAAAAATGGGAGATTAGGTTAGACTGGTGCGGCAAAGCCACGTCAATCTTGCACCCGCGATAAATGATCTCCCCCAAAAAATGATCGAACTGGAAGAAGTTGTTGTGTGTTACCCGTTCAGGCATTGTTACATAATCTGAAAGAAATTTGGCATGAGTGGAATTTAAATTGACGTTTAAATCATGTGGGGAAAAGGCCCGTAGACGGAAAAAACAACAAAATTTGATAGTAACTTTTATGAAAAAAAGTAAAGAAGAAAAGTGGGAGAGTGTTAAATGGGACAACAAATGCAAGTCTCTGATTGACTTATTTCATTAGAAAGTCTGTTGGCATCGTGTGCTTACGAAACGGGTCAAAGTTATATTTCCCTAGAGAGAAAATATGTTCAAAAAGTGATTATGATGCAGATTCATAGAATTTAGTGGCGGTTTCTTTGATATACTCTGAAATGTAAGGTAATTCAAATCCTCTTTGAAGGACAGAGATCTTAGTGTATCTAGAGATTTTTATGATACGTCTGAGAAATTTATTTTGTATGATCTGGATGTGATTGATGTTACTTTTTGACGCGCCTCCCCAAAGTGTACAGGCATAGGTTATGATAGGTCGCAGAAACATTTTGTAAAGGAGGATTCCATATTCAGGTTTTAGACTCGAGTGTCTATTAATAATGAGATTTGAGCGTGAGATAACTCCAAAAGCGTTGCTTCAGTTTCATTTATATGCTCCTTTCAATTGAGAAGTTTATGAAGTTCACCACCTAGGTATTTTACGGAATTTTTCCAGTCGATTGGTTCAATAAACACTTTAGTAAATCTATTTTAGCAGGCTTACTGACATAGCAAAAATTGATTAGGATTTTCGGAACTAACCAAGAAGAAGTAAATAGCGCGGTGTCGTCTGCATACGATCCAATTGTAACCTTGGGGACCTCAGGGACCTCAGGGATGACGTTAACGTAGATAATAAAGAATACCGGTTCTAGAATGCTGCCTTGGTGCACACCCGCTTAGATAAATTTCTCTTTTAAAAGTGTCTGGCCTATTTTGACTAAGAATTTTCTCTTGGAGAGATAAGAAGGTATGAAATGAAAATTGTAATTTAATAGTTTTTGTCGATTGAAATTTAAGCTAATAGCTTTTGTAAGCTTGAGCATCATGTACTGCGCATAGTGACCTTTTCTAAAACCGTATTGTTGCAGTTTAAGTATGCTGTTCTCCTCGAGGTGATAGTTTGTGCAAGTAACCTTTTTTCTAAAAAAAACTAAAATGTGGCAAGGAGAGTGAGGCAGGAGATCGGAAGTTTTTTGAGCATTAAGTTTAAAATTAAATCAGGACTGGGTGCTTTATTGATTTTAGTAGTTTTAATTTGTTTTGGTTGTTTCTTACATGTTAGTTTCTTGAAGTTATCAATACTTGGGATTTTAAGAAAATCGGAGACAATGTGTTCACATTCAACAATGTGTTGAGGCTCAGATGTTCCATCATGTGGAGCGAAGTAACATTTATAATTTTCTGCTAGGAGGCTTGCTTTATCAGTAGAGGAAGGTGCAAAGATTTGATCTGGATATTTGAGTGGGGAAATATTAGTTCGCGGCTTTTTTATGACTTTAGTCATACGATATATAGAGTTATCTTTGATTTGACGTTAACCGGCTTGTTTTTTCAAATTTTTGCATCTGTACTCTTAAACTATAATTACTCTAGCTTTGCGAAGGTGGTTAATGATGTTTCTTAGGATAGAGCTTTTAGGTTTTTGATGTGTTCGGCAAAGTTTATTGCGAGTTTGGATAAGGTCTTTAATCTCAGCGTTTAGAAGGGATCGTATTTCTTAATGGTAGTCCGAGGAACTGAAATATGAATGGCAGTTTTTATGCTGATGGTGAGGTTAGTTATGGCTTTATCAATGTGAGTAGTGTTTTCTTTTAAAGCTTCAAAAATTAACATGTGTTTCAAGGGTTAGGTTGAATTTTTGCTAGTTTGCTTTTGCAAAGTTATAGCATTGCGCGACCGGGGCATTTTCGCAATTAGTATAGAGGCTTAGAAGAACTGGTCGATGATCTGAGTCTAAGTCATCTATGGTGAGAGTATCATGATTGTAGAAGTTGTTTTTAGTAATTGTAAAGTCAAGAAGGTCAGCTTTATGTTTGCTGTTGTGAGGGAAAAATATATGGGAGTTTGGTGCGGAGAAAGACAGATACTAGTTGTTTATGAATTCAAACAAGTGTTTTCTGATTTTGTTAGTTGTTCTGCTATTCCAAGCTAAGTGTTTAGGAGTTGGATTCAGCTCGATCATTAGTGGGTTTTGGTACTTTTTATGGCTGTGTAGATTGAGTTTTGATCATGCACGCTTCTGATGTCTGATTTTTTCTCATCTTTGTTCAGTCTAAACATTTTTAAGCTGTTATTACTAATACTAATACATCTTTAATTAAAAGTTCATATTCTTGGTTACGTTAAATTAAACTTCTTGATTAAAAGTTAAAGTAATTTATCTTTTTTTGTTAAAGATTCATGATTTAAATTAAAAATTCGACTATTAGGTTGTATATTAACTTTTTCGTGATAGATTCAAATTTTCGTGTTCAATTTCTCATTTTTTCTTTCCTTTTTTTCCAGGGGAAAAATTCTTTTTCTTATATCTCTTAGGGAAGAAATGTTGGATTCTTGATTATATTTTCAGGAAATTCTGCTCGTTAACTTGATTATTGGACGTTAATTAGGATTTTAAATTTGATTTTAATCTTATTTAAGATTCTTCCATTTTAATTAGGCTGACTTCGATTAAAGGTTATTTTTTATTTCATGTTTATTTACAATTGGTTTGCCTTTTGACCATCACAACATTCTTGGGTGTCAGAAAGAGAGCATCATGGAGGTGTTGTTGTTCCTGTTGACTTGCTTTTTTAAATTTTTTATTTTCCTTGATAAGGGTGCTGTATGAGTGCCCAAACATTGGTGATTATATTTAAACATGTTTTTTTGTGGTTTGATATGAAAAAAAGACGAAAGAAAGAAAAAATGTTATTTATAGGTGAGCATTTTTTTTTAAAGTGAGAAGGAAGGGGATTTGGATGGTTGCCTTCTCATTTTTTCTTTCCTCTTTTTTTCCAGGGAAGAAAAATTATTTTCTTTTCTTTCTTAGGGATAAAAATGATTTTTTTTCAGATTGGAATAGGAAAATTTTATGCTGATTTTTCAAATTTAGTTGTTGGATTCTTGATTTTATTTTCAGGAAATTCTGCTCATTTTTTGAAGGAAATACATGTATTTTTTTGCAAATTCCAATTTAGTGGTAGAAATGATTTTATCGTGTAAAAAATTCACCTTTTTGTTTAAAAAAAACTATTCAATTACAAATGTATCTGTTTAGTTTAAAAAACTAAATAATAGGAGCAAACTGGAACTATTTTGTTAAAAATTAATTTTATTTTGAAGACTTACCTCTGGTTGAGGATTTTCTATTTTGTTAAAAATTTGTTTTCTTACAAAAGATTAATTTTTTCCCTTCAAATTCCACTAATCCATTTTTGGTTAAAAATTTTTACTTCATGAGTTAAAAATTTAACAATTTGATAGAAAATATATGTCTCATGTTGCAAATCCATTTTTTTGGAGAGAATTTTTTTTTTTAATATATCTGCTTACAAAAAATCTTAGACAAAAATAAAAAAATAGGAAAGAAAAATGAGAAGGCAAGCAACCAAATACTTTTTCTTTTCTTTTTATTTCTTTCGTCTTTTTTATTTTTATCGCTATCAAATCAAAAGGATATTCATAAATTAAAAATATGTTTGTTTAATGCAAAGGTTTAATAAATTTAGGAAAATGACGTTTTTATTCAGAGGTATAAAATATTGTGTTCTTACAAATATGTATTCTTTTAAGTTATAGAAACTGTTTTATTTGATTGAAAAACTTAGATTATTTTTAAGAAATAAATATTGTAATGATAAAATAATTATTTTCTAAGTAACACATAAAAATTTGTGCGTTTGGTTAAAAAAAATTCTTGCTCTAATGTAGAATTCGAAGGATACCATTCCAAAAAATATATCTATTAATAAAAGAAATATTGGCCTAAGATAAACAGGTGCCAATTTAACTAACATAACAATATATGCGAATCATGAATTATATGCTTACAGAGAGTGTAGAAAATTCGCATAGACCTCTTCTTTGATGGATAATTAAGTTCTCTTAATTTTAATTATGCTAAAGCTAAAAAAAATTCTTTTTTAATTGTTCATAGCCCTCTAAATCCAGAAGCCAATTCTTTTTTTTTATAAAGAAATATTGTAAAAATAGTTTAAATATCAACGTTGGAAAAATTGCGATATTCTTTGTGGTAACAAAAATATTTTTTTCTATTGTATGAAACATATAATTGTGATCTTCCTATAATATTTCTTTAAAATAGATATTTAATATTTTTATTCTTATTTGCCTACAGATAAAATAATTTTAAATTTTTCTAACTTTTTTGTTACAACTTTTAGTTCTTGCAATTCAGTAGACAATTTTCCACGATTTATAAAAACATGCTTCTATGATACGGTGTAAAATAGCTTAAAAATAAGCCCAAGAACATTGAAAAGTGTTGCTTATTTCAAAAGTTTTTGAATATTTAAGGAAACATGAAAATCTAAACTTTTTTCAAAATATCTTTTTAAAAATAGACAAATTGGCTTTATCCTGGGTTTATTTTATACAAAATTTCAAAAGCAAGCAACCCTTTAAAGAGAAAATTTGTTAGCCCTGGCATAATTATAATTAGAAGCACTTAATCAGTATAAAAGATTCTTTTATAATCAGATTTTTTTCCATGTAGTTTAGGAAAATGAAGTTCCTTGTTTGCTGTTTGTTGCTCTCGTTATCGGACTTGCTGAACTGCATCGGTAAGTATAATAATACAATTTTTAAAATATTTTAACTAGATCTATTTCTTTATCAGGGCATTCTTATGTACGAAACAGTCTGAAAGTATCGCAATCTTCTATTTGTAAAACATTGACAGGTTTTACAATATATTATTTTCATTGTTTTCGATCAATTTAAAAACTTTATTAAATGGCGATCGTTCATTATAATTTTTTGTATTTTAGGTTTACTATTTTTCCATAACCTTTTTTTAATTAAGCGTCCGGATCAAATAACTCGCGGTGGTGCAAACGTCTTGTTCGACGAAGATGTTGAAAGTCAGAAAATTAATTTTGTTTCAATATATATAGCCTTGTGGAGAATTAAAAACAACACTTTATTCCATTTTTTACTTAATTCATCACATTAGTATTTTTAATAATAATCCTGAAAAACTAAGAAAAAGAAATATTCTACAATTTTAATTACTTTTTCAGAAATAAATCATCCTAAGTTATTGGAAATACCCTCTAGCCATGACAAAATTAGCAGGGAACTTTATATTATTTTATGAAAATTTTCAAATGGATTTAATAAAAATTGGCCTAAATAATTTAGAGTGCGAGCTTAAAAAATTTGTAATTAATAGAAATTTCTATGTTAAACGGTTACTTTTTTCAAATAATTTTTGAAGAACCAGAACAAATATTGCTTAGCGAAATGCTTGAAAAGAGTCGTTAAATGATCTTCTTCAATAAGTTTCATCCGGGCCAAGGAAGCTTCTTTTTCGTTTTTTAAAAACTATTTTCCCAAAGTAATTGTTTTACTATAAAAATCTGTATCAATGAATATTATTAATAATGATCATGATTGATAAAAAGTTTATAGAAAATCCTATCGCAATCGTAGGGGAAAAAAAATTTGGTATAACTATAAGCAGATTTATAAGTTATTAAAATCTACGATAGTTGAGAAATAATGTCTTATACATTCAAGTGCTTGTCGTGTTTGATTTAACCTTCCTAATAATTAAACAAATTCATGATTTTTAAATTTTAATTTCTAACGTTTTAACTTCAGAAGTATTCCGATGCTTTGCTTGTAAATTTCTGCCGGGTAACTTTAATCTTTCTATGCCAAGGTTAGCACTCTGTACTTACAACGCGATGCAAGTTTACGATTTTTACTCTGGAAGGGGAAAACTCAAATATCAAAATAGTACACACATACGAAATATCAGAATATTCATTTGTAATTATGTTTTATGCCTGGTGAATCAGTGTGTTTTTATGCTTTATGAAAAAATGATGCTGCTTTATACTCTGTTGGCCACCCCGTGTTTCATTTTAAATTCTGTTCGTGAGTATTGTAAAGTTATATTTTTATAACAAATAAGATATTTTCAACTTATTCATTGTGTTATAGTTAGAATTAATAGATTAAAATTTAACTCAGAAGATTTAATTTCAATTGCTCTTTAGCGAATGTTCACTTTTCAATGAAAAAATAAAGGTTTGAAATTCAAAAGTCGATAAGAGTCATTTTACAGATTTAACTAGCCGGAGATAAAACCTTTTTATTTGGACTTTTTTCAATATTTTATTAATTTGCAAACTATTAATAGTAGATTATCATAAAATATATAATATATCAAAATTGAAAGTGTTTCCGGTAAAAATTTCGAAAGATAGAGCCATTTCAATTTTGCCACGAATATACCGAGGAGGTCCGGAAATTTAAAACTGTATAAGAACCAATAATTCTCATATTACATCGGGTGCTCGACACTGAAACTGTAATAAGGCATGTAGTAAAATGCATAAAAATCAAAGGGGGGAAACTAGTTTTCGATTTATTTCAACATTTTTTTGCATACGTGATTATTTACAGCATGATGCAATGTGGAAAAAATATTTAACAAGATAATGTCCATAAACGGGGTTCACGATTTAAGAGTCTGCGATTCTCAGGGTACAATCTTTGCAGTCTCATCTGCAATTTAAGCCAGAAAAACTTAAAAGATCTTTACGGATTCTCAATGTACTAATGTTTTAATGTAGAAGATATTCCAATACGATTTTTGCCCCTACTTTAGCGCTCTTATGGGGACAAATTTCCAAATCTTCTATTTGAGGTGTCAAAATAGAGGCTTAGTTTTTGCCTTTTGGTTTGCCTTTAATTTAACGCTCCACATTCTACCTTCCTATACAAAATAAAATTACTTGATGACAAATTAACCAAAGTAGGGAAAGGTCAAGGCATAGTGACATTTGCGTATTGTCTCAAGTTATTTTGCATAATCATTTAATTACAATTTCTTATCAAGCGTTCAAAAAATATATATCGTTTATTGAATGAATGAAGATACAAAAAAAACGTATTTTTTTATTCGTCAACAAATATGATGTTTTATGCAACTTAAAATGAAAATGTCCATTTTTTATTGAATAAGGATGCAAAATGTTATGAAATATTCACAACATATTATAATGTACGCATTTAATTCAACTTTTGACAATCTGTCGTCAAATAATATTTTTTTCTTGCACTTTTGAATTTGTTTTGCTTTTTAAATTTTTAGTCCATTTTTCCTTAAAAATTTTTATAGTTGAATCTTTCAAAATAAAAAGAAGTATTATTAGTAAAGCTTAGTAATTATTAATACCAAAAAGATATTTTGCATTTTTAAACCAGCAGCAGTTGTTATTTTCAAACAAACGAAATGCTATAATAAAGAAAAACATAATAAGAAATAAATATCAAAGTATGTATTATAGAGCAGCATAAATTTACAGAGTGGCCACGAACTCGTAAAAAGTCGAGAGAAACTTCTGTCTGGATAAACCCGGGATAAAGTCGAGAGGGAAATATGACACCCGGAGATTTCCCGTATTTCATAATTCGTGCGTTTTATAATTTTTTTGAAGTTCCCAATTAAAAAGAATATAATTTTCCAAGTGTTTAAAATAATTTAATAGTTTTTTATTCTTTCTTATTTATAATGTGTCTCCTAAGGGTTTACATGACTTCCATTCCTCACAATATTTCAGTTTATATTTTAAAGAACAAAAAGAAAATTTCAACCTTAATATTTACAAATATGTACAACTATTTACATAAAGTCCTATATCTATCTAGTTCCTTAACTCGAGCGAGCGGTCGAAAGCGAAAGTGCATGTGCAAGCGAGAGAGAGAGAGAATGATAACGCAAACGCATCTTAGTCTACTTATGCTCTTACAAATCCATTACCTACAATATATGTGCTTCTAATCTAAGCGACTTCCGTTTCCTTATTCTTCCACTTTTTTTTTGTTCTCCAATTTACCAGTTTTTTACATGCATTCTTTCATTCACCCTCATTTGCTCCCCTAGCACCCTCCAACTCTTTCATCCATTCTTCTCCTAATTCATCCTCCCCTAGAATCTTAACCACATTTTCTTGCCAGCTTCCTTTATCCTCCATTCCTCTTCTACATCCTTCCCATAAGTGCTTCCAGGTTTCCTCCTCCCATTCACATATTCTACACTTTCTGTTTTCTTTCTTTTCCTAATAGCTCCCCTCTCTTACCTCGTTTCCCAATCTAAATCTTGCACTTCTGGTCCACCTTTTTTCTCCCTATCCCTTTTTTAAATACTTTGTTAAACCTTCCTTTTTTATTATCTTATACCATTTATTATATGTCGATTCCTCAATCATCCCCCATCTTTCTATTAATTGTCTTTCCCTGTCCTTTTTTCCAGTTCTTTATAGTTTACACCAGTTCCGTCTTCCATGTTTCTAGCATTCAAGAACTTTCTCCTTTCTTCTTCCCATCTCGCTAATTCTATCGTTCTCCCTCTCCTCTCTTCAACCTGCATCAAACACTTTCTCGCCAACTTCTCTCCCTTTCCCTCCCTCAGCTTTGTCTCAAACTCCCATGCACTCTTTCCCGCTCTAATACTTAATTTATCCCTTTGCGCTTCTTCTCTCAACATATATCCTTGCGTCCTCTAATCTACCCCAATGTCCACCCTATATATCTTTCTTGTAAACTCTCAACATCTTTTCTTTCTTTCCATCCCCATATCTCTGCCCCATAACTTAATACCGGCTATACCAGCGTATCAAATAACGACATTCGCCTTCTTCAATTTTTTTTCACTTTCTTTCTCCTATTTTCCATATCTGTTTCATTACCCCTACTGCTTTTCTTCTCCTTTCTATTGTATGAACTCTATGATCTCCATTCTTTTGCAAAATATATCCCAAATATTTAAACCCCTTCGCTTCTTCTATCTTTATACCCTTCCATCTCCCCGTACTTTTTTGTCTTCCCCCTCCTTTTTTAAACCTCATTATCTTTGTCTTTTCTACATTTAAAGTCAGCTTTTTCCCATCCAAGTATTTCTCTAATCGTGTAATCAAGCCCGTCATTCCTTTTTCATCCTCTGCCATGTCGTCTACGTATGCCAGTGCATATATCATTTCCTTCCCTATCCTAACTCGTCCCCAAGTTTTTTTCCTCATTTCTTCTTCCAAGTCTGATAATTATATATAATTAATAAAAGCGGGCTCAGAGGACATCCATGTCTCACTCCTCTCACTAACTAGAAGCTATCTCCTAGATGATCCCCTACCTTTACCTTTCTTTTTGTCTCTCTAAAAATTTCCGATACTCTCTCTATTACTCCCTCTCTTATCCCATTTTTAAACATAACTTTTTCTATCTCGCCTCGGTCTAATGTGTCAAACGCTGCCTCTTAATCCACGAAAATTGCTATCATTGTCCCTTTTTCCCTTTCAATCCTCTCATTTACTAGATAGTTACGAACATATATGCTGTCCATCGCCCCTATTTCTTTTCTAAACCCTGTCTGATTCGGTGGCTCTATCTTTTTTCCTCAACTACTTTCTTCAATATCTCCGGCAAAACAGTTACATATACTTTATACAGTGTTGGCATCAGAGTGACACTTCTATAATCTTTAACCTCCTCTCCTTTGCCTTTCTTTACTATTGGTATTACTACTCCTTTTTTCCGTAACTCTGGTCAACCCTCTCCTCTCCATACTCGATTACACATTATCCATGCCCATTCCTCTAGTTCTGTCCCTCCATATTTCCATACTTCATTTGGAATCTCATCTATGCCTGGTGCCTTTTCATCCTTTATTATTCCTAATAACTTGACTATTTCTTCCCATGTTATTTCCTTTTCCTCATTTCTCTCTCTCTCTCTCTCTCTACCATATTTTCCTCCCTTCCTAACTTTTCTGTCTAGTCTTTCGAGAAAAACCAAAAAATATTTTTTCCATTATACCATTTCAATATCTTGCTTTACTCTTTTTCTTCTTTTTTCTCTATTTACTACTTTCCATACCTCTTCTTCCGTCCTAGCCTTCTACACCTCTTCCTCAAACCTTTTCTTCTCTTCTTCTTTCTTTTGATCACACAACTCAGAATACTCTTTCTTTTTTCTCCTATATTCTTCCTCATTACTTTTTTCTTTTCTCTACTTTCCTAATTTAATTCTGAACTCCTTCTTTTTCTCCTTATACTCCTTATCCCCTAATCACTGTAATCACTCTAATCCCCTTTTTACTTCTACTATCACTATTCCATCTCCTTCTCAAAATTTTCCTCTTCCATTTTGATATTTTTAACCAATTCTCTAAACTTTTATTTTCCTTGCCTTAACCAATCCCCTTTACCTACACTCTTTATCTTTGCTCCCTTTTTACGTATATCACTATTATTTTTTTCTCCCTCTAATTTCACTATTAATGGAAAGTGATCCGAATCAATATATTCACCTAACTCTAATTTCTTGACCTTCTCTCTTATCTCATCATCCACTATCACATAATTAATTACCGTTTCCCTTTCTCCTCCTGACCGTGTATATTCTCCTTCTTTATCTCCCTCTATATTTCCGTTAAGGATAAACCATCCCAACTCCTTTAAGCTCTTTAACAACTTCTTTCCCTCCCCATTCAGGAGACTATCGTCTACTTCTCTCCTCCCATCTTGACTTCTTCTACTATTAATCCTTCTTTTTGCTCTTTCCTCTCTTTTTTATCTTTACCTATTATACATTCATTTTTCACTCTTATCGCCATTCCTCCTATTGCTCTGCCCTTTTTATTCTTTCTCTTTGCATTTTCAACTTGCTATTTGTAACCTCTTATTAATCTTCCCCTTACTTTTTCCCATCCCTTTTCATCTAGCCACGTCTCCATTATTATTACAACATTTTATTGTGTCAAGTTTTTCATAAATTCCCGATCCTTTCTCTGCAATCCTGCTATATTCCTGTAACATATCCTCCATTCTTCCCTACATTCGTTTTTTGTCTCTTTTTGCCTCTAACTATTGCCTATTTTTCTACCTCTTGTTCGTTCCTCTTCTAGTTTCCCCGCCCCTCATTTCTTACTAATTCTTCCCTTTCTTCATCCCTATCCCACCGTGCTTCGTCTATGTGTATCCTCCTATATTTAACCCATGCTATTCTTCCCTTTTTTCTTTCCTCTTCCGCTATTTTTCTTAACGTATATTGCATCCTCCTTTGTGCCTATGTCACATCATCCTCTATTATCTCCAAGTTCCCATATAACATCCTGTTCTTTGCCTTTACTTCCCTCTGATCTTACAATTTCTTTAGTTTCACTAGTACCATTCTCTCCCCTCTTCGTTCTTCTCTTCCTATACTTCGCACTTCCTCTATCTCTACTTTTGCATCAATCCTTTTTAGCACTACTTCCACTCCCTCCTGCATCTCGTTCCCCCCTAAATCTTATACCCTTTTAACTACGTTTCTTTTTCTTTCTTCCTTCTCTTTCTTACTATTCTTTGTTCTATTTTCGTCAGTCTTTCCTTCTCCGTATTCCCAGTCACGCCCCCACACAGATCCCGTTTCGAGCTTTCTATCTTTCTAATACTACCTTGCATCTCCTCTGCCCTTTTATTATTATCCTCCTGCTTCTCTAGCTTTTGCTTCAATGACTGCATCCTCTTTTTTAACTTTTCCCTAACTTCTTCCCACTTTTCCATTTCTTTTCTAAGTTCAGCCATTTCCCTCCTAATTTCATTCCTTAATTCCTTTCCTCTTTTTTCCTGCCTTTCTTCATAAACTCCCATTACTTTCATCATGACTTCGCGAATTTCATTTGTTCTATCCTCTTTCCTCTGTTCATTGGATTCGTCACTGTTTTCTTCAGCCCCCTTAGTATTCTCACCCTTCTCTACCAAACTCTGTTTTTCCGTCGGCGATCTGAGCATTTTTGGATATTTCAAGTTTGAACCTAAATTGTCCTTCTCTTTACTGCTTCTCCTATCCCCTCTCTTTATTTTAATAAAAGCCTCCATCGGTCCTACGCTTTTTGCTCCTAATCTCTCCTTTTCTATTGTTTTCTTATATTTCCCCCTTGATTTCCTTTCTTTGACTTCCTATTTCTGTGTGGTAAACACTTACTGCTCTAGTTCCGATTTTTCCTCAAAGGTAGTCTTTTTGCTACCCATGAATTCAATTTCAAACTTTCCCTCCTTCTATCTTTCCCTGCCTCTGTCCTCGCGTTCTGGTGCCTGTCTTGTCTTTTTCCGTCTCTACCCAGCCCTGCTACTACTATCCCGATCAACCCAGTCCGTCGTCAACTTTGACACAAATCTGTCTCAATCCTCAAAAATATCCTTATCCTCTTTCCAATTTCACAATCCCTCAAACAATCTGTTTCATCCAAACCCTTCTATACGCTCAAAGCAATTGACTCACCTCAAATTTCATCACAATTATCGGAAAAACTCAGCAACCACAATTCTCGCTACTTTACTATATTAGTACTTACTATACTATACTTATTAGTACTTACTATACTTACTATATAAAAGTCTTGATAGACAGTTTTGATTTTTATAATTTTAGATGTAAATATAAACTAATTTCGAAATGCAAAGCTTAAAATGGTACAATTTCAAAAAATGAAATTATATTACAGCAATCTAGTTGTTTATTATTTATATTAATTTTCAATGTAACATCTTAAAATTTTACAATTGTTAGTTTAAGATCTAAACTAATAAATCATTTGAAATTTAAAAATATTTTTTTAGGAAATTTCAAGAGCGAATTATAGTTCTAAAGAAAGATTTGACATTAAAAAAAAAATAAAAATTAGGTTAAAAATAACAAAAAGACCAAAATTTAACTGTGTAACTGAAATTGCAAAGAATGTATAATTCCAGTAATTTAGAAGTTTTAAAATAATTTTAGGTTTCTAAATTTACATCTTGAACGCTTAATTTTCACTCTACGTTTATACACTAAATTTTTCGAGAAACAGATGTGCACTGTGC
Source organism: Druon quercuslanigerum (assembly GCA_010014905.2). Classification (NCBI taxonomy): domain Eukaryota; kingdom Metazoa; phylum Arthropoda; class Insecta; order Hymenoptera; family Cynipidae; genus Druon; species Druon quercuslanigerum. The sequence continues at coordinate 18,655 of JAAAKG020179722.1, forward strand.
CTTTTAGGGAACCGGCGGATTTTCAAGGTTTTAAGGATTTAAAAAAATCTAAAAAGATGCAGGGATACTACTCCAAGTATGTTCTTAATGCCTCATTAATTGCCAAATTCAAAAGTTTTTAAACGTTGTTAAAAAAATTGAAATAAAGTAAAATAATTAAAGGGAAATTTGAATTTGAAATTTCTAATGTGCCTTTAAGGACCCAGTGTACAAACTTTGCAACTAAAATTAAATTTGTTGATTTGGGAAAATTTAATTGGTAATTTAGAAATTATTAGTTTTTGAGTGACTTGAATTTAACACAAATAATTTAAATTTTAAAGAGTATAATTAGAAAAAAGTTTTACTAACACAATTTTTGGTGAATATAAATTTTGTCAGTTTAAAATGAAATGCTTATTTGTTTCAGTTTCAAGGTTCTGGAGTAGATTTTTTTCATTTTTAACGTTTTAAATGTAAAATTATTATTTAGTTTAAACGTTTGTTTATCATGATTTAATTTATTTTTTGATTTTATAAAAATTCGCATAATTAGCTTTAATGTCAAATTATAATTTTGTTATGTGATAACAATTTTAAATTTAATAACCTCAGAAGCTTTGACTTTGAAACATTTAACTTAGTTCGCAATATTAAATTGCCAAATCTTGATTGCTTTGACTTTATAATTGTTTAAATTCAAAAGTTTGCAATTATTTAATTCAAAACAAAATTGTTTCGATACGTATTTTCGATTTTTTTTTTCGATCTGGGTTCTTTAGAACTATTTTTAAAATCTTGGCGCTCGTTTGAGTTTTACCTTTTGTTTGCAACCACCAGATCAGGGAAAACTTCTTTCTTCTTGAAGTAATTACAATATAATCAATTTAATATTTATTACCTGAAAGAACCAAGTCACATAGTTTTTGCGTTAAAATTTAAGAGCGTTAAAAGAGAACTTAACAATTCTACGGAGAATATGGAGCTTTAAAAGAGACATTAATAAAACTCAGGAATATAGAGGAAAGGCTTTCAATGTAGGGGCTGAATCGTACATAGAAGCACAATAGGATGAAAATAAGTTTGGGAGTAGCTACGTAGGAACTAGTAGAATAAACAGCCGCAAATTAGGGGCAATACTTCCACTTGTAGCGTCAAAGTATGACCTATATTTCGACTCGGGAGGACTTTAAAGATTCTTTTCGGTAAATTGTAGCTGCTAGCTACAACTATATACAGACTGGGCGTCAACAAGGTAATTATGCGCCGAGCATGAGTTGAGCACCTCGGCTTCGCCTCGGTGCTCAACTCATACGAGGTGCAATCGCCTGGTTTCTCGCTCGGTGCATATACTATTTTATCTGCCAGTAGAGGGAAACGAGAAAAGATTAATAAAAGCTCGCCGAGATGACGTTAGAAATAAGTGACGCAATGTTGTACAAAGAGATTGAGACATTCTCTCTCCTTCTATAACAAGGCGGCGGCGCCGCGTGTAAAAATAAAATAGATGGCGACACATACGCTTCTCTCTCTCTCCCTCTCGCTGTGAAAGAAGAAGAGGATGACATAACTATTCAAAAAAGAGGAGCATAATCAAAAAACAGGAGCATAATCAAAAAACAGGAGCATAATCAGCCGTTTCCCCTCCTGAAAACAGAAGCATAATCATCGAGTTTTCCTCTACTAGCAGATAAAATTATATTAAAAACCGCTAAAAGCATATGTTTTCTTTCGATCCAGTATGTCTTAGTAAAAATTAAAAAAAGAAATCTATTTATTTGAGAAACTAAGGTTGAAAGAAAGAATACGTTTCTAATAGATTATTATTTACTTAAAACATGTAAATCCTCGATTGAATCGATATCCCGCATATCGCGACCTTGCATTGTCAGTGCATTAGGAATTAAAAAGGCATCTTGTAAGTATAAGATTCTATAATATTATAAGTAAAGGTATACTATGAGGTTGTTATTTGTTCTTCCAGATTCAGCATCAAGAAAACAAATAGCTTCTTCCAGCAAATCAACAAAACCAACCGTCGAAATAGAATTGTGTAAGTTACATTTTCTTTAAGTTTCTTCCTATAGTTATGCTACTCAAGAAGTAGCCACTGAGCAGTAACTTTAGCAATTAAATCAATGAGTATTTAGAACTTCAGTAATCAGGAAATCTACAGAAAAGAGGCAATGATCTTCTATAAACTCCTAAGCATCTGAAACATAATTTCTTTTATCTCAAAATGTTCACGATTCTAAGTGGGATAAATTCTAATTCCAAGTTCTTTAAGTTTAAACCTTCGAAGATAAAGAGTTTTGTTGATCTAACGTAGTATCTCTTACAGCTTTCATTTTTTTATTGTCTGAATTATTATTTCTCTAATTTAGTAGTATTTGCATGCATTTTATATACAATGATTTGCATAAAAAAGTCCTACTAAAAACGTCTGCGATGCAAGAAATATACCAGGTGCAATAACATACATTTGTGAACACAAACTTAGACAAACTCATATCAAAATGCATTTCAAAAAACTAATTTTTCTATTACCTTGCAGAAATTATTTCAATAAATTTGATTTGAGTTCCAAAATTTTTTGATTATCACGAAAAGCCTTGGACTAATCGCAAAAATAATGTTACCGTTTAATTCAGAGTATTAAAAAGTTTCGAAAAACTACGTCGGAAAAGTAATTTTTTTTAAATAATAGAGTTCACTACCCTGCATTAGATAACGAATAATAGAAAATGGTCCTATTTAACTAAAAAACTACCAAAGAGCAAACATTAATTTTTAGCATGAACAAAATTTGTACCTTTTTTGAAAATCCCAAAAAAATACCGCTTACATTTTTAAAAGTAGTTAAGCATTGTTATTATTATGTATACAGTGGAATACCTACCTCCTGCACGTCTAGAAATACGAGCACCCACCGAAATAGAGTCGGGTAAGTTACTTTCTCTTTGAATATCTCTTTATCCTTACGTAGTCAGAATAATAAGTTAATCGATACAGCCACGTTACTCAAATAAGTAACTTCTAGTTCCCTAAAAATTACCTTAACTTTTCCCCCGTTTATTTGTGAAATTCGAGAATAGACGGGCTGAGCTGAAAAATAGCCTAATAATGGCCTCTTCTTTCATTCGTTAAAAATTTTATAATCATACAAACTCACCTGTAAGTTAATTTCTATTATAATTCTATGAAGCACCTCCATGTAATATATCAACATTTGTTAAACCCACTTTAAACTATTCTACCACAATTTTTAAAGCGCTCTACTCTGGCGCACACTCCTTGCTTGTCGTGCGGGCACAGTCTCGTCACGCGAGGATCGCAAATTTGAGCACATCGAGGGCGCGCGACTGTTGGTTATCGCACTTCGCGTTTGATCTTTTTATTTTTTCCCCATTTGTGCACAGGCCAGTTAAAATTAAAGGTCAGATGATCAACTGATATATTCTATAGGATATATTCTATAGGGTGAGATTGATCTATTAGAAAGAGGTGCTTCTTACAATTATAATTTTTTTTAATCATCGAAAATTAAGACCTGCCCCTTTATTTTTAAAATTAACATACAATTTTTAATGAAAAAACACATTTATTGCAACAATGTGGAAAATAAGGGCACTGGGCCCGTAGACTACCCCGAAGAATGTAAAACAGTATTTTCATGTAAAATTCAGGATGACGGCATTTTTTGTAATTATTTCGTCATGGTTTTTTTATATTCTATAAATCAGAAGCTAGCAAATATTTTTGAAAATTTGAAATTGTTTGAACAATTATTCTTTTAGTTCTTATTTTCCCTCTCAACTATAGTAATTCAAAAATTTTTAGGTTTGTAACATCGTAGATGAATATTGAGAATAAGATTTTTTGGTTAAAACTTTTTTTAATTGTTTTATCAATTTTTTCTGATTTTTGTTTTCATCACGAATCATGAAAAGATGGCATCTTCTAGAAATAATGACACAAATAATGAATTTTTAAAGCAATATTTGTTATTAAAGAGATTTTGAAATTGATTAAACAATTTGCATGTATTTACATTTTTCTCTACTTAATTTAACTTTTTGGCATTAATTGCATACTTATTGTATAACACAAGAAATTTTTTAATTTAAAACATTATCAGATGTTTAAACCAATGATAATAATTCCCTTCTGACTTTTGATTTGAAAGCTGGAAAAAATTCTTGTCTTTAAAATCTATTACACTATACCGACTAATGTAAGAAATGTAAAACCTAATTGTTTAAACAAAATTTATTTACTTAAGAAAATTTTAATAATACTGTATGAATACATAAATTAACATTCTCATTATTTTCACAGGAAAAAAGTAACTATGCATAATATAAAAAAAAAATTGTTTATAATTGAGACATAACCTTTAAAAGCAAAAAAACCTTGATAAAGGCCTATCGGGTATAGTGAAAAATAATTAAAATGGCTAGAATTTTGTTCACCTTTCCAGAAAAAAGTCGAAAGTAAATAATTAATAGTGGTTAAAGAAGCTATTTTGAAATTTCTTGAACAGAAAATATTGTTCTGTACGTCAATGCATTTTACTTAAACTCCCAAAATGTATTTACTTTTAAAGATTTTCGGTAAGACAAAAATAAAATAAATGCAATTTATTCAAACAGTAAAAAAGTATCTTTAAAAAAAATGTTCTGCTCACAATTCACTTCCTGCATCATCATTTCTACGAAAGACTTACTTCTTATGATTTAGAATTGAAATTAAAATTTGTTAATGAGGAATAAATATCTTTATAATTTCAAATTTCATAAACAATACATAAAAATTTGCTTCTCATCAAATACAAAAAATTTATTTTCGGGCCTGATTGTCTTACTATCTTACGTTATTCATTAAACTACTAGACATATTATTTAATTCCTCTGACTCCGTGTAGAAAACCAAAAAAGTTAGGTATTGGTTTTCAAAATTGTTAAAAGATGTAAGTTACACTGGCACATCAGATGTCCATACATGTGCATTTTTTTGTTACAAAATTAGGGTTACAAGGATTTCGAAATCTTTTCCCAAATGACGTTATTATAGAAATGAAGGATAACGTTTTTTATACTGGAAGGATGACTTCGCTGATCAATGGCGGCACAGGATATTGGATGAAAACTAAGGACGTGCGTCAGGATTACCCTTCCGCTTATATGGAAAAAGAAAAGGACGCTAATGACCGTCAGGGCAGCGGTTTTTACTTGGCAGAACGTCTTAAACTTTCCTATGAAAAATTTACATTTACCTCTTCTCCTGCTCTTAATGAAGGTCCAGTGCACGCTCTAATACGATCAGAACCTAATAACGTATATCAATTTTTCGCAGCTGAAGATTTTAAAGTGTACAATCCTATTAAACATCATTTACGTATGTCTAAAGATAGGCCTCCCTTTAACTACTTTTTTCTAGTAATGCCTAAGGGAGGTCCTGTTTATTTTTCACCTGTGAAAATCGTAGACCTAAGACGTCCTTCCTCTTATGTGTCTAACTGAGATAAGATCATTCGAGACTTAAAGTACCTATCAGTTTTCGTTAATTTTAGATATACGTAGTTTAGAATAAGCTGCGTATTTAAGACTAATCTATGACTGAAATTATTGTATTCACTTATCTGAAGGTATAAATAAAATTGAGTTATTTTTAAAAGACAAATTCTGGTATTATTGTCTTATTTACTTTGGCTGAGAAACGTAAAATCCCAATCTATGTATAACAAGTTTTCAAAAAGTAGACAGAGCTTGACAAAATCGAGACAGTAAAATTTGTTTTATGGACGAGTACAAAAACATTGAGTTTTAAATTTAGCCAATGCTTACAGAAGTCTGTCAAAATGACTACCACGAAATTTCAGTTGAACATAAACGTCATTATTTTTTGAGCTGTTTCTTTTTTATTAAGCTTAGAACTGCTTTGTTAAAAATCCATTTGATGTTGTTGTTAAAGGTTCATGATTTTATATAATGATTGATATCTTTAAATGCAAATTTTCACGTTTTGAGACACTCTGAATGCAAAAAACAAATTCTTATGAATGTGTCTGACTAAATGTCTAATTTCTGTATGTATAACGGTCTGTATGTATGGCTGAATGTATGTCTGCCTTTGAACATTTTGAGACAAATTTTTTTCTAAAATTCAAAATTTCTCTAGAAAGTTGTTTGTTGAACTAAAAAATGCAAACATTTTCTCCTGCCAAATTTTTTTATTTAAAAAATTACCAGAGTTATAGCACTTACAAATTTCATAAAAAGAAACGAAAATGAAAATTTTAAGCTCAATAAAGCAAGATATGAAAGAAATTTCAAAAATCAAAAATTCACAATGCATAATTTTTGGTTTAATTGTGAACAATAACGTTGACTATAAGAAGTTAAATCTCTGTAAAACTGAATGCAAGCATGAAGCGCATGTTCCTCAAAATTAACTTAAATAAAACAAAACTATAGTGTTCAAAGGAAAGAGTGAGAAAATAACATACAACATTGTATTAAATGATAAGGGAATCGGACAGGTTGAGAAATTCGTAGCTTTTTTACTAGGGTCGGGAAGATAGATGAGGAGTTAGAAAGACGCATAAATGAAGGTAAGAAGGATATATTTGTAGCGACTGTACTATGCGGCAACAAAATGTGGACCTATAAAGAAAAACATTAGAGTAAAATTAACCCGAACTACATGAGATTCTTGCGCATAATATGCGAGAAAACTCTGATGGAATAATATAAATTTATTAAAATAAAAGATTTTTCATAGTAGCTAAGAATAAAAGATAGTGCAAAATAAGGAGAAAATATTAAAGAAATCATGAAAAATAAAGTTTCTAGATTACTTTGCCATTTATGTATAACCAGTACCAGCCTAAGTGTGAAAAAAATAAATTTGATATACTTGTCTTGCTCATAATGTAGAAAAGATCACATTTTAGACAAAATCGAGTGCGAAGCACGAGATACGTGATGAGAATGTCTTCGTTAAAGACTTCAGAATCACCAACTTAGAGTTGTTGATTCGTTGACCTTTCACCTTGAAAGGCATTCGCACAAATGTGAGAAAAATACAAAGGCAAAGCGTGCAGTGCGAGGTTATATCATTATCGAGCGCGAAGCGCCAGATAAATATATTATCGAGCGCGAAGCGAAGGAATCAAATTTCACGTGGCCTTTGGTTGAAAATTAGATAACCGATTGAAAATTATGTTTTCGTTTAGTTTATAAATTAAATTTCGTATTTGAAAATGCAAAAGTTTAATCTTCTTTATTCTACAGTTTCCACCATATAAAGCATTGATACTTAACTTGAACGTGATTTCGACGCGAATAACAAACTTATTGCATAAAGGTGGTAGTTGACCGTATAATCTAAACAATGAATAATACAAACAATAAAGTAGCTTAAAAAAGGAGTGAAACTTTAATTGACAAAAGGCATGCACACGGAAAATGTAAAGGTCAAGTTTCAGGCGACGAATGGAGACTGGGTG
>JAAAKG020179733.1:0-26143 GCA_010014905.2 Druon quercuslanigerum
GGCTCAGGGATCGAACCCCGGACCTCTGAGGTGAAGTCCGAGCGTCTAACCACTGAGCCACCGAGGCTCTTTTATTTGATACTAGTATGAGAATACTTTTAATTTAATTCTTTAAACATTTTTTTTATTTAAGAACCTTAATATGATTTAAAGAATAACTGATATGGCAGAATAACTTAAGAGATTAAGGAATGTCCATAAACTCTTTTGCTGTTTTTAAAAAACTTCCTATTTTTAGAAAATATGTGAACTGAATTAACAGAACCCAGAAATAAAATCCGTCTATAATTGGCTAAAAACTACTTTTTTTAAAGTTTAACAATATATTTTTGAGTCAGAATTCACGTCGTTTGTATAAAATTTAAACTATCTTATTGAAAATGCATCTGTTTTGTTAAAAAGTAATCTTTTTTGATTAAAAAGTCAACTAATCAGTTAAAAATTAAACTACTTTGTTGAAAAATAATTCGTCTGGTTGAAGATTTATCTTTTTGGTTTGAAGTCCAACTACATATCTGGTCGAAATTTTATCTTTTTAATTGAAAATAATCTTTCTTTGGATGTTGAAATCTTGTTTTGAAAACTATATTTTTTTAATTCATCATTTTAGTTAAAGAAATCGCTTCGGTTCACTATTTAACGATATTGATCAAATTTTATTATTTTTTTTTTAAATTTAACTTTCTTCATTGAAAATATAACCTGTTTTTTCATGAAAAAATTAGACCTTGTGGTTGAAATCCATTTTTTCAGTTTAAAATGCCACTGTTTGGTTTAAAATTACTCTGTTTCCTAATACTCTATAATATTAACTATTACATGTTTCGTTAAAAATTCATTGCTTTGGTTAAAAAATCAACTTTTTGGTTTGCAGTTGAACTAATTTGTCAAGCGAAACAGCAACTTTGTTACTTTCTGGTTAAAAATTCTTCTATGTGCGTAGAAAATTATTCTTGTTTGTTGCCTCAATCTATTTGGGCAAAAACTAAACTAATTTGTTAAAAATTAAAAAGATTGTAAGTCCTATTTCATTTTTGTAAGAATTTTGAAACGAAGATATATGAATAAAATAGTAAAATTTTTAACCAAAACAGATTATTAACAGACAACCAAACAGTTGCATTTTTAACTAATAAAGATAAAATTTTTAACAGAAAACATATGAAAAAGAAGGTTTTGTTTTCAATCTAATAAGTCAAATATTTTAGAATATTTCCGACTTTTTTCACAAAAAGATTAATTTTCAACAAAAAATTTAATATTTTAAACAACAATAATGAATCATCAAGCAAATAACTGAATCTTCAACAACAAAATTATTTTTCAACCAAAAAAGATGAGTTTTCTCCAAAAAAAAAAAAAGATAAACTTTCCATTCCAAAGGCAAATATGCACCAAAATAGTTGAATTTCCAAATAAATAATTAAATTATCAATCAAATAATAAAATTCTTACATTAAAAGGATTAATTTTAATTCACGAATATAATAATAGAATTTTCAACAGAAAATAATTAACTTTCAACCAAAAATAGTTGGCTACTCTAATTGAATTTTATTAATGCAGATCGCATTTATGCAGAGAAAACAGAAAAAGGGATAATTAATAAAAATAGGGTGAAAATATAAATGATTTAAAATATAAGATTAAAAATTTTAATTCTTTTAATACCATAGATTACTATAGATTTCAAACATAGATTAATTACATTTTATTTTTTTATATGAAATCTATAATCAGATGTATTGATTCGCCTAAAATTGCCGTTTCATTCAAAAAGTGATTTAAAAAAAAATTAAATGAAAGTAACTTAAGGACGTACACACAATTATTCTCAAAAGTTGCCTATTTTTAAAAATGAATTATGAAACCGAAAAAAAAGATCTATTATTACTTTCAGTAAATATAGGTAGAGCCTTCTAAGCACACTTCAGAAAAAAATAATTCAGGTTAAAATTGTTTATTTAACCATTCCTGTTTAAAGGTTTAGTTTTTTCTTTCTCCTTGGGGAAAAGTTACAATTTTTATTTAATCCTAATGACCAAGGCAACATTTTATTTAAAAAAATTAATTTATAAACTATACACTTATTATTGTGATAAACAATAATAGTTTAAATTTTAATTAACACCACCCAAATAAAATTTGTTAGGAATCGTTCAAAGAATAAAATGAGGACTTGATCATTTGGAACAAATAAGAATTGTAACCTTTCCCTGAAGAGAAAGCAAAATCTAAAACTAAAACTAACTACTGTTAAATAAACAATTTTATCCTAAATTATTTTATTTAAAGTACACTTAGAAATTTCCGTCAAGATTTCCGGAAATGAATAATAGATCTTTTTTTATTTATTTTATAAATCATTTTAAAGATTGGCGACTTTTAAGATTGATTGTACGTAGTGTACATCCTTAAGCGACTTTGTGACAGCCCTGCATATTCATAAAAAAATTTAGCAATAGTAGTTTTTTTTACATTTGCCTAGAAATTCTTTTTAAAATTGTAATAACTGTTAATATAAATTAAAATAGTAATCTACGCCAAAAATGAAGCTAAATTAATTTTGGCCTTTTTACTTTCAATAATCTTTTCCTGAAGGAGCCTTTTGACTCTACATGCAAAAATTAAAAAATACATTTCCCTCAACAGCACTTGACCTAAATCTACTTTGACACTTTTTTGTACCGTAATACAAAGTGGAAACTACGAAGCGAAAAAGTAAGTTTGTACGTGATAAGGAGACCACGCGTCGTTGCCTGGGTTTATTTATTTTTCCTTTTTTTCTTGGAAAAAGTCGGTTCGTCGGGAAAACAAGAAAAAATCTGTGAAAAAAGGAGAAAAGAAGGAAAAACTTAAGACGTGAAACTGTAGGTCAGATTCATTTTTTTACATGTGCTTTGGCGGCCCTAATTACTTATTAAGGAGTTGAAATATTAATATTCTTAAAATTAACTTTTTCCGCTTTAATAAGGAAAACGTAAATAATTTTCCATTTACTTGTTGCTACACATACAAAAATGACATTACAGAAGATTATTTGATTTATAAATGAAAGTGATTATTAAAAAAAAATTCAATCGAATTTTTCTGTTTCAGGTTCATTAAGATTTTAAATTGTCTCATTTGGTTAAATTAAATATGTGTAATAATAAAAATGTTATAAATAATTTAAGTTGAAAAAACTGAAGTTGTTCATTTAAGTAAATATGTATTACAATTAAAGTACGAACTACTTTATTACACTCACGCATATAAGAAAAATTTAATGTCGGGAAATAGTTTTTTGAGCCTATAAAATATTTGCTTCATTTTAAATTATATTTCCTTCTATTAATTCACATTTGACAGCGAATAAATCTTTTGTAGATTTGAAGCTTGATAATAAAAAAAAAAAAAAAAATTCACATTTCTTTTATTCAAAAAAATATTTCCCTACAACCATCATAGTAATAAGTACATATTAAAAAAAAATTCAAACCGTAACCATATTTGGAAACGACGCCGGAAAGGATGCCGGAAACGACGCCGGAAAGGACGTCGGCTCCGATCCCAAAATTTCGATGTCATTTCCTACGTCGGCCACGTTGACATTTCCGGTGTCGTTTCAGATATCGATTCCGGTGTCGTTTCCGATGTAAATTCCTACGTCCTTTCCGGTTCAGTTTCCAATATCGTTTCCGACGTCAGATTTTTCGGTAGGGTAATCAGCACAAACAATATTTTGCGTTTTAACAATTGTTAAAAAAATGATCGTTGTTTGTGAATATTCCAGAAATTTAATTATTATTTAATCCTCAAGAATATTTATTTTTTCACAGAATTGAGGATGAGTTTGCCTATTCTATTGAGACCCAGTAAGATTCAATAAATTCCATTTCCTCGGTCTTTATTTTACCCAGGGAAAGCACAATATAACCGTTGATACACTTTTCATAGCTTTTGTATCCTTCTACTTTAAAAAAGAAATATTGAAATGAAATTGGACGGTAATCCACAAGGAGTGCAGTTTTTCTTGGTTCTTTACGACAAGAGACTTCTGTTTATATTTCCGCTCCGCACGTTATATTTTCCATTTTGAATTTTTTTACAACCTTGACAAATATGAATCTGCTCATTTTGCCAGCTTCCTGCGCAAATTATTTTTGCACTGGGAATTTTCTTCTCTAAGATTGTGAAAAAGATCCGAGAAAATAGGACAGTTAGGATCTCGCCTCCTATATACTATATTATCACATGATATAAAATAATTTAAAATAAGTTCGATTTTGACTTACTTCTTGTTTTCAGTTTATTTGTTCACTTAAAAGGAGAGTTAAAAAATTAATAAACGAAATTTTTTGATAAGAAACGTTTTAATTTAAACAATTATAAATATGAATTAATTAGTGATTTTTAAAATCAAACTGTACTTCTAGTATTAAAATTTGAACAATAAGTGATTTTCCAAGACGATTCTAAATCTATAAAAGATGGAACAAAATACCAATTTTAACGTTAAAACTGGAATATTTTAAATATTTAACTTTCAGCCAAAAAAATGAATCTCCAACTGAAATGGCAAATCTTCAATTTAAAAAATGAACTTTTAACAAATTAGTTCAACTTTAAACCACACAGTTCAGTTTACATCTAAGAAATATGAATTCTCAACGACAAAGTTATAGTTGATATTTCACACAGAAAAGATTTTAATTATTAATAGAAAAATGTGGATTCTACCAAAAGATCCATTTTTAATTCCGAATTTAAGAAATTTTTGAATGAAAAAATATAATTTACTTTTTCTTTGATAAACCTATTTTTTTGTCTTATTTTATGATGTGTTTCCTATTAAAAACTTTTTTTAATTTTCTAGGTTCGGAAATTTTCTGGTCAGACACGTGTTATCTGTGCATACAAATTTTTTAATAATTTTCTGATAAAAATACTTTGTAAAGCATTAAAAAATCAAATTAGCAGTATGGTGACTAGACATAATAAAAATAATTTATAGAACATAGGAATATTATTCTAAGTAGCCAGTAATAACTTAAGTCTGACCCATGGAACATTTTCTATCAAAAATCTGAGAATCCGAAAATCCTAGAATTAAATATATGAAAAATGAAAAAAATTAATTATTAGTCAAATTTTAGAATATTGTGTGTAAAAAATAATGAGACAATAAACAATAATTAAACATTTTGAATTGAAAGCGTTTAAAATTTTAAACAGAAGCTCTTGCAATTTTATTAGAAAGGAATTGAAATTGTTCCAATTATAATTTAAAGCATTCAACATTGAAAAAAAAATTATTTTTAATTTTCAAATTTCATGATTGAATAACTTCAAATTCAAATTTAGAAAATTGGATCACTTAAAATTCAAAGGAATCATTAAATATATTTAAAAACTTTTGAATTCGGATAATTTCCAATGTCAAGAGAAAAAAAAACTTTATTTTTGAATGCCCGACAAGATTATGGTGACAACTTTTTGAATTTTTTCGAAAGGTTGAAAATTCAAATTTTAATCCTACCAAAAATAATCAAAAATAAAAAATTCGATTTTGCGGTTAAACTATGCAAGATACCAAAAAAATGAATTAAGTAAAATTGCGCGCATTGAAAATATCTACAAATTTGTCATGAATCACATCTTGAATGGTCGCAGTTTTTGTTTTCAGTCGTAGAAAACAACATTAAAAATAAAAAAAATTAAAATTTTGGACAAACGACACAAGCTATGAAAAAAATAGACAAAAGTTGCTCTTGCAAAAAAAATCGTCAAATCAGATTCAAAATTTACGAAATGGTTTTTTTACTAAAAAATATGATTTCCGTCAAAAAAATCGTCGTGATTTTTGCCGTTAAAAATTGTAGAGATTTCAATATTTTATTCTTTTCATGTTTAATTATTCGAAAATTTTTGAAAATTATATGCTTTCTAATTGGAAACATTCTAAATTAATGAATTCAAGAATGGAAGCAGTCTTTAATTAGAATGTTGAAGAATAACAGTTCCGAAAATATAAACTTTTTTAATTGTCTTTTTATCGTGTCTGACGAAACTTCGCCATTTCCACTTAATGACGCAGCATGATTTGCTTAAGTAGTCAGTGAATTTTTTTGTCAGGCACATGATATCTATTTATACAAATTATTCAATAATTTTTTGACTCAGAATCTTCTTTTTAACATTTATTATTCAAAATTTTGGATCGAATACGATGATTAAAATAATTAACTCACAAGTGTGAAATATTTTTTAATTCAGTTTATCTGCCTCTTCTCTATTATTTGCAATAAGAAATTAATGAAATAATTACGAATTTGAAAGCCAAAAGTTTCACATTGCATGGATATTCATTACGTATATATAACGAGAGGTAGTTAGGAAAATGTATCATATTTCGCTTACTCAAATAATAATTAATTTACACATAGGTATACACAATTGGTGTATATAGGGAATCATGCGGTGGTTGTTTAATAAATTTTTCAGACCACCTCTCGCGTTCTATTCAATAAACTCATTATATTTGATTTCAAAGAACTTAATTGGAATGAGTGAAATTCCATTGATTCAACCAGTACAAACCTGAAGTACTGTTCGAAATAATAAAAATTTCATTTATTTAGATCAAACTCCTTGAATTATTCGTAAACTTCATCAATAAAATACATAACAGCCTTTTAGGGCTTCATATCAGTATAATTATTAGTATTTCGATTTTTTCCACCATTTTGTAAAAAAAACATCAATAAAAACAAATTTTTACATTCTCATCATTTATGATTGAGAAAGTATTAGAATTGTCTGAAATTTGACACCACAGTTTTTCAACTTATCTCAACGTTCCGAGAGCCCTTGAATCCGAAAATCAAGTTTTTACGATGACGTATGTCTGTCTGTCCGGCCGTTCGGCCGTAAACACGATAACTCTCGAAAAAATAAACGGATCAGATCGCTCTTTGGCACACTTTTTTTAATTCTAAAGGAAAGTTTGAGTTCGTTAACCAGCCATTTTGGTTAAAAATTCCATAACTGAGCGCATTTTGAAAATTTCTGAGACCACTTTTTTTCTCAATTTGAAATTCCTATTTACAGATATTTATAGTATTAAGAAACAGGAACAATTTATGCTGATGACTTTTTTTCACAAAAAGAAAACTCTCATAGTTAGGACATTTTCAAAATTTTCAAAATCAATCGAAAATCAAAATTTTAAGCCAAACAACGCACGATATGAAACAAAGTTAAGTGAAGAAAAGCATTGTTTTTGAAAGCTATAAAAAATCATTATAATAAATTTTCGGATTTCTTGAAAAATCGAAAATTCAAATTTTGATTGTACAAAAAATCATGAAAAATAAGAAATTTCATTTTGTGGTCAAACTGTGCAGGATACGAAAAAACATGAATTAACACAAATTTTGCTCTAAAAAAGATCTACAAGGGGGAAAAACGACACGTTACGAAAAAAAATGATTTAACAAAAATTGTTTTCCCAAAAAACAGCTAAGAATTTGTTATGAATCTCTTTTTGATAGAATACGTAGTTTTGGTTTTAACCATAAAACTAAAATGAGAAATAAAAATGAAAAATTTGTGGAAAAATTACAAAAGGTACGAAACCAAATTGATAGAAAAGTTATTAGCACAAAACAGAGATACAAATTTGTAATAATTTATTACATTATCATCATTTATGATTACAAAAGTATTAGAATTGCCCGAAACTTTACACCTCAACTTTAAAATTTGGAACTAAACGACGCAAAATATCAAAAAAGTCTGAAAACAAAGAGTCCTTAAAGCTTTTGTAAAATCTACATAATGTCTTAAACATCTTCTAATAGGACTCGTGATTTTTTTATTTGTCATAAGTAATATGCAGAAAATCGACACGAGATACGTAAAAATCTAAATGAATACTTGTAGGATATTTTGCTATATCCATAAAAAATATTATGAAAACCAAAATTAAATTAAATTAAGATATTTGAAAATATTTCCAGAAATTTAAGAGGATTTTCAAGTATTTCAAAGACTTTTTTTAAAGAATTTGAACGGGCTTCACGGGATTTCCATTAATGTCACAATATTTTATGCAATTTTTTTACAAATTTCTTCACAAAAATAAAGAGATTTCTAAGACTTTCAAAATTTTCAGAGTTTAAGAAATTTTTAAGATTTTAGGATATTTTATAAAACTCCAAATAATTTGAATAGATTTCCAGAATTTAAAGAGATATTAGGAGATTTCGAAGGATCATAAAGACTTTAAGGTATTTTAGAAGATTGCAAGGAATTTTCAAAAGCTTTAAGAAATGTCAAGGGATTTCGAAAGGTTTGAAGGACATGAAAAAATTCCATGCGGTCTTGAAGAAATTCCTAGATGGATTTTACAAAACTTTCAAAGATTTCATAGGACTTCAAATACTTAACCGGATTTCAAGAAATTTTATTAAGGGTTTTATAGAGGGATTAAGAGATTTCAAATCATTTCAAGGATACTTTAAAATATTCCAAGATATTTTTAAGTAACTAAAACAATGCCAATTAAAGCCATGCAATTCATGAAATTACAAATAATGTATTCACAAGAATTGAGGCCCGAAGCATATCAAAGGATTTTAAAGATTTTAGCATATTTCAAGAGATTCCAAGGAATTGCAGTCAACTTCTGGAGATTTTTAATATTTTAGGGTATTATGGAAGTTTCCAAGCAATTTTCTAAAGTTTTAATTTTTTAAATTTTATTTTATAAATTTCAAAAAATTTGAAAGAATTTAAAAAATTTTCAGTATTCACAAAAAAAATATCTGTATAAACTTTTTTTTAAATGTTCTTCATAATTTAAATTAAACAAAAAGTTCTTAAAAATATTCAAAAATAAAATTTTCATTTTCCAAACAATTATCATGCATTTAATTTCATTGTTATCCTGTCTGACCACACCTGTCCTTTTCCACTCAATTTAAGAAGGTTGTTATTTGTTGAAAATATTTATTTTGAAGTTTCTCAATTTTTAAATTTCACTTCGTAAAAACTAAACATTTGAAACGCTTTATGCGGATACAATTAAAATTCTTTAAATCTAATCAAATTTTCGTTATACCCCTTGAAATATTATAAAATCGTTTCAAATCTTTGCATTCCATTGAAATTCAATAAAATCTTTGAAAAAACGGAAAATGCCATGAAATCTGACATTTTCTGAAATCATAGCAAATTTATTGAAATACCTTGAGGCCTTTTAAAATCTCTTAAAATCATTGAAATCCTCGTAAATCTGATTAAATCAATTAAAATCTTTTAAAATCCCCTAGAGTCTTTTAAAAAATCCTGAAACCTGGCAAGTCTTATAAAACCCATCCAATACTACTGAAAATCTGGGAAATTCTTAAAAAGCGTATAAAACTTTTTTTAGTTCCTTAAAAAAATTAAAATCCCTGAATATTTCTTGAAAATTTCTTATTCATTTGAAAATTCCTTTTGAATTATTTGGGATATCCCAAAATATATCAATTCCTTGGAAATCTTTTAACATACCTTTACTTTTTTTAGCTTTTAAAAATTTCTGTAAATCTTTTAAAATACTTTTTCTTTGAAATTCATTAAAATAATAGAAATTCCGTTAAAATCTCGTGAAATTAAATGAAATCTGATGATGTTCTTGAAAATCACTGAAAATATTTAAAGTTCTATAAAATCCTTTGACATTGTAAGAAATTGTTTTAAAATGCCTTATTGACAAACCTTAAAATCCCTTAAAATTACTGAAATCCTTACAAATAAGATCCTTCGAAAAATTTGTAAATCAACTCTATCAAATCCTTTTAAATCCCTTGAAAGTCAAGGAAAATGGTTAAAATTCGCATATTAACCGAAATATTTTAATTTATCTTTAGATATTTGAAATCCTAGGAAAACCTTCAATTTTTCTGACATTCTTTGCAAGTTATAAAAATATTTTAAATTTGTATAATTTTTTAGTTTAGGAAATTCTTTGGATTCCCATGAATGTTGATTTAATCACTTAAAAACCCCTTTTATATTAAAAAATAAAAATAAAAATTAATTATAATTATTATTAAATTAAAATAAAAATCCTTGGAATTTTATGAATTCCCTTGAAATCTGTTGAATTGCCTTGCAATTTCGTAGTTTGGCGAATCGCAGTTTATTTCTGAACGTGAATTTTCACGAGTAAATAACAATATGGCCGTTTTTTAACCTGAAGATATTTAAAGAAAAGTGATTATGATTCTTCAGATAAAAATAGAACCATAAGTTGAAAAAAGATTTCACTTTAATTTATCATTTCCTTCGAATCAGTGAGATTTTACTGATTCAATTAGTGAAAACCTAATGTAAGTAGAAATAAAAGAAAAATCCAAATATTATAATTATTTAATTGTTGAACTTAGGTTTATAGACCAGGTAATATTTAATTATTAATTTTAGATGTTAAGGGACCTTCAGATTTCCGGGAAGGTCCTGGGTTCAGATCCCAGCGGAGATAAAGCCATCTTTTTTTTACAATCTTAAGATTTATCAATATTTTAATAATATTGATATAGACCAGTAGACAAACAAAATTAACATCTAAAATTAATAATTATAATTATTTCTTGAGTCCAGAAATAATTCCTGCAAATTTTGGTCTTGAAATAAAGAAAATGATAGGAGTTTGAGTTCATAGAAAACTTCAAAATACATAAGGGTAATGAAGTGTGAATAATAATTTATCCCTGGAATGAATTTGCACTCAACTCGGGTCATAGCAAGCATACTTACTTCAGCTTTTGCCATCGAACTAAGCTCTTCGCTTTTGAAAATAGTTGAATGGAGTTTAAATATGAGAAAATTAGACTTATGCAAGCAAATATAAAAAAATCTCGTTTACATGAGAATTAAAGTATTCGGGATCTTTAAATATATTTGAAATGGCAAAATAAATGTATGCATTTCTTGTATGGAACGTGTTATCTCTTATATTTTTACCAGGAAGAATTTGTTTTGTGAACACTATGAAACTTGGAAGAAATACTTCAAAAGTTATAATAAGTTTTCTCTTGAGAAAATTGTTTCCAGTTCGATCGAATTTCGCTTCTGGTTTAAAAAAATTCGATCTCACAGAAGTAAATTATTTTTATTATATGTTTTGTAATTTTTTTAATAATTGGAAGATTTGAAGACATTTAATTTCAAGGGCTTTATAATTAAAGAATATTTAAAAATGGAATACCTAATGTGTGCCGAATGTGCCATGTGACACATTTTTTATATTTAATACAAACAATTTACCTGATAAATAACATATAACGAATTTTATTACATTATTTAGCTCTTTATACATACATATTTTACTTGAAATTACGAAAAACAAGCTTTTTGTTCATTTTTAATGGATTTAATAGAATAAAGTTTTATTTTTAGATTCCCAACAAATTCTGAAATGTTTTATTATTTTAAAAAACTAATTTTAAGAGAACATTACAAAACATTTAAAAACAATCCAAATGCTTTTCTTAAAATTTCAAAAAAGAACCTAGAAGATCTTTAATAATTTTAAAAGGCTTTAAAAGAACATAAACATTTCCTGAATATTGCTGGAAAAGTTAAAAATGATTTTTATTTAAAAAAATAATTTTTAAGGCAATTTTTTTAGTCTTGAAGTTTTAGCAAGAATTTTAAAATAATAAAAAATTTTAAGGAATTTCAAAATATTTAAATCATTACTTAGATTTTTTTAAATATTGAAATAAAATTTTTATGCATTTTAAGGGTTTTGAAAGGTTTAAAAGTAATAAACAAATATTGTTTAAAATTCCTGTACAAATTTTACATGTATTTTTATATTAACAAATTTTTAATTTGAAAACATTTCAAAAGAGTTCCAAAATTTTCAAATAAGCAACTTTAAGATTTTAAAGCAATTTTTTTAAATTTAAAAGATTTTTCAAAAATTCTAAAAATGATTAGAAAAATTGGAAAAGGTATTTACAAGATTTGAGAAAGTTTAAAAATAATTAACAATTTGAAGGGATTTCAAAATTTTTTAACCAATATGCAGATTCGTAAAGATATCGAAAGAAACTTTTTAAATTTTTTAAGGATTTTGAAAGGCTAATATATAAGCTTTCGTAAGATTCCAGAAAGAATTTTATATTTTTTATGTTAAAAAATTAATGTTAAGACATTTTTTTAAATTACAAACCATTTTCAAAGATTTTCAGACTATTCAAGAAAGAATATGGAAGTTTTTGGGCTTCTTTCTAATTTTTAAAATATTATTAAAAATTTCCGTAATATTTCGATTTACAAATTTACAAATACAAAACTTTAACAAATACAAAATTTGAACTTTTGAAAGGAATAAAAATATTTTAAAATTTTGAAACATTTCCGAAAATGTATTAATTTCTTTCAAACTTCTACGAGTATGAAATATTTGTTAAACTGACTCAAATTTTTCTTAAAAATTCGTAAAATCCAGTAAAGCGAAAAATTACATTTTTGGATAAATTGTTTACATATCTAAGATTTTGCAAAATCTTTTGAATTAAAAATTATTTTTTCCTTCAATTTATATTTTTTTGTAATTTTTATTCTTTCTTGACTGAAAAATCTTTTTTATCGAAAACTCAGCTGCTTTGTTGAAAATTTGTCTATTTCAGTAATTCACCTGTTTTCGATTTAAACTTAAAATATTTTTGTTTAAAATATCAAATATTGTATTTTTCTTTGAGGCTTCACCTTTTTTTAATGTAAGAATAACTATTTGGTTAAAAAACTAACCTTTTTATTTTAAAGAAATAAAAAATAAATTATTTAAATGTGAAAGTTTTTGTTACAAAAAGAGAGATGGAAGGGGATTCGGTTGGTTGCTTTCTCATTTTTTCTTTTCCTTTTTTCCTTTGTTTTGTTTTTGTCCAAAGAGAGAAGTTCTTTTTCTTTTTTCTTCTTCAGGGGAGAAAAGGAATCTTTTGTCAGATTGCAATGGGAACATTTTATGCTCATTGTCCAAATTTTTTTGTTGGGTTCTTAATTTTATTTTCAGAAATTCTACTCATTAAGTCGATTATTATAGGAATTTAAATGTTGATCTTAATTTCATTGAAGATTCTTCAATTTTGAAAATGTTAAACTTTGAAAAGTCGAATTTCAAAAATACGAACCTCCACAGTACCCTCTAAATACTTCATTGAAAACTCGACAAAAATAGGTTTTCTGTTTAAAAGTTTTACAAAATCCACACAGACACATTCCACAAGCATTCAATTTTAAATAGTAAGAATTCAGAAAAATATTTTTATTTGTTTAAAATTACAAGAAGATTCAGTTTTTAATCTTAAAAAATTAAAAATGTTTTAAATTAAAATTATTCCAATGAGGCGTCTTTCATGTGGTCCCCTTCTCATACTTTCGCTCCCCTACTCACCCTCAATTACCCTTTTTCACCTCTCCTCCCCTACTTATCATTCCACACTTCAGACTTTGTTTTCCCTCCCTTACTCAACTTCTTCCTTATCTACTCCCACTCTCCTCACTTCTCCAAAATTTCCCTTCACTTCCAATACCCCCTCATCAGCCCAGACTTTTCCTAGTTTCTCTCCCCTTACTTCCCTGAGTTCCCTGATTCAGAAGATAGGAAATAAGAATTATAATATTATATATGAGATATAAGGGACAGGAGGTAGGAGGCAGGGCAAAAAGTACGACGGACTGCTTTAAATTAATCAATTTTATGTTTTTAATTGAATATTGTTGGCAGCTGCATATTTATGACCATAATAAACAGGCTTTTATTGCAAAGTGAAATGTTTCATATACCATGTTGAATACAATATCAGGAGATTTTATAACCTTTCTGAGATATAAAATTATAACATAAAAACACTTCTCTCGGATAGATCCGGAAGGGCAGTGCTCTGTCGTAATTGTTTCCAGTCTTACAGAAAAAAAGATAATCGCAACAACGCGAATAGCAACAGTTCATAAAGTCAGCTTGATATAGAGTTTACTGCTACGGTAGAATAATATGCGAGCAAAATATTTTCTCTCATCTCCGTCGCCGGTTTTCTTCACAAGTGCTAGTTAAATGCCGATTGGTGCAGAAATAAAATTACTTCAATGCCGTAGAGACTACGTATTTACGTGCAAGTGAACGAATAATGGATATTGCATTCAATGCCCCTAAGCTTATTTTACGATCACACAAAACCGTGTTTTATTTAAACTCAAATCGATTGCATTCATAACCCAAATTCATTTTATGATACCCAACCAAATTGTGCAACAGCTATTTTAACTTTATTTACAAACTGGAGCGCAAAATGAAGGCAAAAAAATACATTTTGATATGAGTAAAAAGTAGGAAAAATATCTTCCTTCTTTTCACACTTAATGCCAGCTGATCAAATGGATCCTGAAAATGGATCAAAATGATAGTCTCTAAATCTGAAATAGTAAAAATTTCACTAATTAAATCAGTGCTTAAGTTTTCGAATAATAAATCAGTTTTATTTATTTAATTTCATTTATTTAAATAGTGGACATGCATTGTAACTAAGCTAGCTAAATTCTAAAATATTTTTTCAACTGTATCCATAACGGCCTTCATGGGTAAACGAGACAAGTGACTAAGCTATCCTTATGGATTGTGAGCCGCTGAATCCGAATCTGCCCTTAGAATTTCTCCTACACGTATCAGTTTTCCCCAAGATGCAAAAAGCAAAGAAGTGCCTAGGGATTTTCTGGTCACACAGGCCAAACAAAAAGCGTGTCTGTACGAGAACAGTGACTAGGCTACCCTTATAGATTTTGAGCCGCTGAATCCGAATCTGGCCTCGGAATTTCACGTACACGTCTTAGTTTTCCCCTAGATCCAGAAAATAATTATCAAAATAATTATCAAAATAACGACCCGAATATCCCTAGGTTTTCACCAATTTTCTACATGCAGGGGGTAACTGAGACGTGTAGGAGAAATTCTAAAAAAAGATTCGGATTCAGCAGCTCAGAATCCATAATGGTAGTCTGGTCACTTGTCTCGTGCAAACTAATTTTTTCTATGGCCAGTGTGACCAGAAAACCCTAGGATTTCCCCTACTTTTTGCATCTAGGGGAAAACTGAGACATGTAGGAGAAATTCTGAGGCAAGATTCGGATTCAGCAGCTCAGAATCCATAATGGTAATCTGGTCACTTGTCTCGTGCAAACAAATTTTTTCTATGGCCGGTGTGACCAGAAAACCCTAGGCTTTTCCCTACTTTTCGCACCTAGGGGAAAAATGAGACGTGTGGGAGAAATTCTGAGGCAAGATTCGGATTCAGCAGCTCAAAATCCATAAGGATAACCTAATCAGTTGCCTCGTGCAAACAACTTTTTCTGGTGGGCCTGTGTTATTATCAATCGAAATTGGAATAGTTATATATTCAGTAAAAAATAATGGTCTACACTTTAGTAAAATTGTCGGTCTAAAAGGTGGATTTTCAACAAAAAAGATTAATTTTCTACTGATAATACAAACTTTTAACAAAATAAGTAAATTTTGAAATAAATAAGATCCATTTTCAAGCAAAATTGGAATAGTTTAAAAAATTAATTTTTAATCAAAGACAATTAATTTTTACCCAATTTGTTAAATATTATAATTAAAAAAAAAGTTCACTTCAAGGCAGTTGAATTTTGATCCCAAAGATATGAATTTTGAATGAAAAACTTACGCTTCAATCAAATATTTTCATTTTTAACACAAAAAGCTAAATTTTTAATCAAAAAGGATGACTTTGTAGGAATATTTTTAATTTTCGACCCTAGATATAAAGAATATTTTTCAGTCAAGTAAGAAAAAAATTTCAACTGATATGTTGAATGTTCAAGTTAAAAATAAACATTTTTAAACCAAAACTATGAATTGTCAACAAAAAAGTAAACTTTCAATCAAAATCGTAATTTCTAAACAAATAATTGTATTTTAAACTAAAAAAATGGCTTTATAAATTAAAATTGTTAAATTTGCAACTTAAAAGATGAGTTTTCCAATAGAATACGTGAATTTTTAATTAAAAATATCAATATCCATCCACGAATGGAATATAGTTACATTTTTAGTAAAAAAAAAGCTAATTTCAAAAAGAACAATTTTTTACCAAGAAGATTAATTTCATGCAAAAAAGTACGAATTTCAAACTAAAAAAATATCAATTTTCAAGCACGAATGAAAAAGTGATATCTTCAGTTTAAAAAAAAATTTATTTTTTACTAAGTTTTCAAGATTCAATTAAGTAAGTGAAATGTTAACTAAAACAGATGAATTCTTCGCGAAAAATTTAATAATGGATTTTTCAGCCAACAAATATAACAAATTAAATTAAAATGTAAGAAATTTAAATTAGATTAAAATCAAATTTAAAATCCTATTTAACATATTTCCTTTAACATATTTCCTTTTTGCTAAAATTAATTTTCTAAATTGAAAATTTAATTATTCCATTTTCGGTTGAAAAATCAACTAATTGTTTAAAATTCTTAAAATATTATTAATAATTATATAATATTAATATTGAATAATATTAAAATGCATCGTCGAAAAAATTCATATGTGACGTGGAACGAAGAAACTAGTCTCAAGTGCGAAAATGATTTTACAACAAAAGGCAAATAAATCTAAATAAAAGGGCGACTCTAGAAAATTTAATTTTCATTGTGGAGCAATGAGAATTTTGTGTCTTTTAGAAAACTGGGCTTGTAGAGAGTCTAAATATTTTACCAAAAATATCAGCGGCCTTTTTCGGAACACGCCATTCAATATTATGACTACTAATTATACAAATTTCTAGAAATATTATCTTTAATCAAAAACCGTCTTTTGCAGTTAAAATGGGTCCTAGTTAAAACTGCATGAAACTTTAAAAGTCTGAAGGGTGAAAGACTTTTCGAGTTAATCGAGGATATGCAACTTGAAATTAAAGTTTAGCTACTCGATTAAACTCGCGCAGTTATTTTTTTTTCTTTTGATTTATGTATGATTGCTGAACTTTCTTCAGAACTTCTTAAAATATTATGCTATTTTCATATAGATATAATTCGTAATACCTTTTAACCATCAGACATAATTGGATTGCCTTTCACCGACTTTCTGCACTTCTCTAACAATTGATTCCCAGACTTTTTATAAAAGAGAGAGATCTGCATAACAAGATTTTTAAATAAATTTCGTGAAAAAAAATATCAGATCTCTTTTTTTTAAGATACGGAATTGGCATAAATTTTCCATCGCATATATTTTCTTCCATAAGAATCTTTACTGAATAAACTCACAGGTTCTGAAAAAAATTGAGATAAGTAAAAGAAAAAAACAAAGTAGGTAATATGATACCGTAAACGAGGGTTGAAGGGGCGCATATGTCGGGGAAAGCGGCACACCCTTCGTTATGCATTTGAAACCCGATATTGCTTCTTCTGGGGTTTTCAATTTAAATTTTACAATTATTAGAAGCAAGCCTTTCTATTTTTGACTTAGGAAAAACAAATATCGCATCAAAAAATAGATAATTTAGAGTGCGCCGTATTCCCCCACATGCACCGCATAGCCCCACTTAACGTAATGTTTGCATATTTTATTCAAACTTTTGCAATTATTTTAGCAAATTATGTTTGAAAAACATTAGTGGCTTCCCTTTTTCGAGATTTTGATGGAACTTTTTTAATTTATATTAAGTTTGAGTTTTTTCAAATGTGTTTCCTGTAAAATTTGTTGGTTTGAAATTCTTTAAAATTGCTACGATTCCATCTAATGTGAAAGTTGACAATTTTTAGTAGTTCTAAATTAAAATTGGTCAATTTATAATTATAATTGTAAAATCTTTTATTTTTTTAATCCTACTGTTTTAATGTATTTATTTTAGACAATTCGAAGTTTTACCATTTTCATCTAAGATTTCAATTTAAGTGATCTTATCAGTTTCAACAGAAGATTCCGTTTTACCATTTGGAAATCAAAATTTTTTCGGTTAACGCAATTAAATATCAAAATCATAGAAAAGACGTTCCTTTTTTACATACAATTTTATTTAAATTTAGAAATTCAATAATTTATTTAAAATTTTGAATTACTTTTTCTCTTTTTATTGCTTTGTCAAATATCACATTTATTCTCCCTTTTAAAATAAGGTTTGAATTGACATTATTTAAAATATGAAACTTTTTGCGGTTATTATAAAAATTTATTTGGTTTCAAACTGAAATTTCTCAAAATTAAATTATTTTAGGTCGAAACTATATAAATTATATACGTAATTCCAAATCTATACCGTTCAAAATTCAACAATGTTGAATTTCCAAATTATGAAGTTTTTCTCAAATTGGAAGGAAAAATTTGAAATATCGACTGCTGCATATTTTTCTACTCTATCGAATCCAACTGCCTCAGGGCTAAAATTGTTTAAAAATATTCAATTATACTTTAATTTTAAAAACATAACCCGTACCAATAATATTGAAAACCGATTATTTTTATCTTGTAAGATTTTAAACATAGAATCATTTATAAAAAAGCAATAATTTTAGAATTAAATTCAAAAATTTCAAATTTATTTATTTCCACCAAGGAAGATGAATTTCCTACCATAAAATATGAATTTTCGATCAAAAAGATGCCTTTTAAAAAAGTACTTTAATTTTTAAATAGATGAATTTTTCATCAACAATTGACTTTTTTACCTACAAAGATTAATTATCAAACACAACTTTAAATAAAACACAGGTATATTAAAAAAAAGTTACATTTTTAACAAAAAGTCAAATTTGCAATAAAAAAGACGATTTTCTAATAAATTAAGACTTTTTTAGTAAAGAAAGAAAAAAGGGTCGAATTTTCTATAAAACAGTTGAATTTTCTGCATAAAATTAATTATTATTTACACAAATTAATCTATAATTTTGAATTAAATTTTCTACTTCTTGTCCAATTTACAATAATAGTGAGGTAAATAATTAATTAAGGTTAACAAAATTAATTGTTTAAATAATTTATTATTCTTGTTATTAATATTTAATTCGAATAATGCTAGATAGTTGTAGGTCTTTTTTAAAATTTTTAACTAAATACAAGTTAACCAACATGATTATTTAAATAACTGTTTATGGTTTATAACTATTTTTTAGAGTGATACTAAAAAATTGCTGTTTTCTGGAATTAAAACCAAATAATGAAGAAAACAACAACTTTCTAGCATTATTTAAATTAAGTATTATAATAGATAATAATAAACTGTTTAAATAAATATTTTTGGTAAAATTAAACAAATACTATCTTAAGCCAATTAAAAATTAGACAAAAAGTAAAAACATTTTGAAAAAACCGCGACTTTCTATCTCTGTTCTAAGAAAAAATGGCTAAAAAAATATTTTAAGCAATTTATCTGAGTATATAATTAGCAGTATAAAGCCCATGACTGAGCTACTGCTAAATATCATTTTTTCCAATAAAAAAAAATTATTTTATTTACGTTTTGATTCAAACAAATTTCCGGGCAAAATGCATCAAAATTAAAGAAACAAAATTTCTAATGCATTTTTTACCCCCCGCCCCCCGCTCTACCCCGAGTAAAAATAATTCGTTTTTGCTAAGTCTTCGTCCAATACATAGCCAAGACGTTTTTGTAAGTCTCGCCCCTAGCCACCAGCGAGACTTTTTTTTTTATCTTAAGTCAACATTTTTCTTCTTCAGTCCAAATTCAAGGGCACCGACAACAAAAAGTTCTCAATACCTCAGAGGGTCATCACTAATCCGCTTTAAATTTTACAGAATGTTTATATTATTTATTTCCTTGGTATTTATTATTTATACGTCAACAATTTTGTTTAACTGCAATAATTATGTTCTTAGGATGACGAATCTAAAAAGTGTATCAATTTTTTCCTATCGCCAACAGTTCACTAGATATTTGTAGAAAATCACAGTTTTAATCTTTTTGTGGAACATTTTTATATGCATGTAGTTCTTGAGACTGACAGGTTCCGAATTTTGAATAAGATAATCATTTATTACAAAATTACAAATTCTATCGGTCGTAAAATTTTAATCCTTAGCAGATATCAACTGCTTGGAAAATTTAATAATATGTACAACATGTAACTATTTGGTTGAGAAAGTATGTACTTTGTTGTTGAAAGTTTATATTTTTTATCTTTTTTATTCATTTTTCGTTTTGAACATTTGTCTTGTTTGATAGGAAATTAATCTTTTGAATTAAAAATTCCACTCTTCGGTTAAAAATTATTTTTTTTCTTGAAGATACACAATTTTAGTTTTTATTTTGTTAAAAATTTTGTTTATACGGCTGAAATTTTGTTTTGTTTTTTACTGAAAATTTAACTATTCTATTTTGTGTTAAAAAGTAACTTCTTTGGTTGAAAAATGAACTATTATGTTAAAAGTTCGTTTTTTGTTTCAAATGTATTTTTCTTATTGACAATTAAATTATTCTATTTTTGGTAGAAAATTTATCTTTTCAGTTAAAAATTTATATTTTTTTTAGAAAATTTGTCATATTAGGTAGAAAATTTATCTTTTGGTATGAATATACAAGTATTTGTTTAAAAAACAATTTTTCTAGTCAAAGATTCATCATTTTAGTTTAAAAATATTTTGTTAAAAATGTACCTACTTTGTTAAAAATTTTAATTTTTTAATTTGAGAATTGAACTGTTTTCTTTTTGGGAGAAAATTCAAATTTTTGTTTGAAAATGCAACTATTTTCTTTAAAAAAATTTTTTGGTTGAAGATTCATCATTCTAGTTCAAAAATAATCAAATTCTTTACAGTTTAACTGAATTTTTGAAAATTCGATTTTGTATTTTTTAAATTATTCTTTTTTTTTAGTTAAAAATTAATTTTTTGGGTAAAAAACTCGTCGTTATTTGGTCGAAAATTTAATCTTTTTTCTAGAAAGTTCATTTAGTTGTTATTAAGAATTCATATTTTCGGATAGAAATCTCAACTGTTTTGCAGGAAATTTGTATTTTTAGCTGGAAAATACATTTGTATGAAGTTGAACTATCCTATTAAAGCATTATATATTATAATGTATGTATTTTTTTATTTGTTTTTTTTTACTAGAAATAGAATTTTTCGCTTGGAGATTCAGCATTGTAGTTCAAAAAATAATTTATTTGGTTAAAAGTTTAAATAATTGATTCAAAATTTTTTTTTCTTCATAAAGATTTTTTAAGTTTCTTTAGCTTAAATTAAAGATAAAATTTCAGGCTCTTTGTCGCATAATTTTCAGACTTTTGCAACAATTTTCCTAGGTCCTAGGTCGAGGTACAAAATTGTAGAAAATCTAGAATTTGTTTTTAAAACTTATCACGTACTGTATTCTCTTCAGCAGATCAAAAAAAGTCTGTTTGATATTACTAGACGTGGAATTTCATAGGCTTTTTAATTGTTTTTTTAAAAATTCCCTATAATTTTTTTTCGCTGAGTTATCGTGGTTCAAAGCCAGCAGTGATTCCTAATAGCACTTGCGTCAATCGATCTCATAATTTCCGACAGTAGTGTATATATTATATTATAATAGTTTAAATTAAATTTTATTAATTTTTTAATTATCAGCCATTAGTTCAGAGAAATAAATAACTCTCGAACACTGTGTGCAGATAATTTTGTAATATTGGACTGAAATTTCTGTGTGTATAATTATGTGCGGGAAATCATTTTAATTAGAAGGCATACACAAAGGTCCATTATGCCGCATTGGTTGACATTCGAAACACATGAGAGTCGGATTGCAAAGAGGATTGAGACTGACGACCATTGGTGCAGGCATCAGAGTTTGGATGGAGAATAAAAGGGATGAAAACGGGAACGAAAGGAGGATAGGAAAAGAGAAATGGAACAGGCATTTAATTAAAAATACGAGCTGCTATCCGTTATTCCGTTGTGCTGACATTCAACAAATAACCGTGACGTTTCCACGTCACTTTATGACGTTTCTCATCGCGAATTTTAACGAGCCACCTACTCTCGAAGTCTGATTATTCATCTTCAAAATTTTAAAAAGCTCACCAAATACCAAAGTAAAGTGCTATCATTTATATTTTTAACGAAACAACGTTTATAACTTCTGTTTTGTTCGCTATGGTCCAAATTTAAAACACCAGAGAACAAAAAAGCGAGCTAGGGGCACAATTATTTTTTGTTTTGTCTCAAGCAATTTTTAAATTCAAATATAAAATAAGCTAGAGCATTGAGCGCGCTACGTGCGCACTAGTGACCTTTTCTTTAGAAAGAAAACTAATTTTATTTTTCAAGAATTTGTTCTAGATTTTACAGAAAATCGTATATGATTTAAAAACGTTGTATATGATTTAAAGAAGTTTTTTTATTATAGCGAGAAAATTCCAGTAAATCCAATATGAATGACAGTATTTTTGTCTTTACCTTCAATTCCTTCAAAGTAACATATTTTCCAACATTAAAAAAACATAAAAACATACATTTTAGAGGTATTTCCAAATAAACTATCTATCAAAGTACAATTAAAGTCAACTATTTAAATTTGATTCGTGTTTTCTACAAGATTCCATTGGAAACGTTTTCTGGCCAAATTTGTTACATAAATGTAATAAATTATTTGATCTTTATATCAAAATTTATTTTCAAAGTTTAACAGAAATAAAAGTGTAACATTTATGTGCAGAATGGAACGGAGAAAAATTCATGATCTGTAATGTATGTCATTTTATGCAATCAAGACAGACACATATAACAGTTTTTCAATTTATATTTGACATGACCAAAAGTAAGTTTCTTGTTACATCAGTCAAAATAGTATTTTTACCGATTTTCTACAATATCATTGCATTATTTACATATTAAATAATAGTTTTGAAAATCAAAACTTACCAACAACGGTTCATTTTTGTTAGTTCTAATAAAAATTTCAGTTTCTCGTTATAACTTAATCCTGTTATACGAGAAACTTCACATTAAAATTTAACGCTTTAGAGATTTTCCATTTTTCCATGATTAGAAGTTGTTATCTTACAAAGAAAAATGGAAAAAAATAAATCTTCTTAGGAAAATTTATCTTTTGTGTTAAAAATTTAACTACTTGGTTAGAAAATTAATTTCTGCTTGATTAAAAATTTATTCTTTTAGTTAAAAATTAATTTTGTTTGTTTGCAAGTCTAACTAGTTTGTTAAAAATCCGTTGTTTTTTCTTGTAAAAATTAATTGTTTCAGTGAAAATGAAATTATTCAGTGCCTTCACTAAAAATTCAACTATTTG
This sequence comes from Druon quercuslanigerum, assembly GCA_010014905.2. NCBI lineage: Eukaryota > Metazoa > Arthropoda > Insecta > Hymenoptera > Cynipidae > Druon > Druon quercuslanigerum. The sequence continues at coordinate 23,295 of JAAAKG020179733.1, forward strand.
GCTGAAAGTTGATTTATTTTGTTGAAAACATTTCTTTTGTGATAAAATTATAAATTTTCAATAAATAAATATAATGAATTTAATGAATAATTATAAATAAATATCGATCTTCTAAGTGAATAATTCACCTTTTTACATTAAAATTAGTTTGTTTAGATGACAATTTAACTATTAGGTTGTAAATTACTTTAACTATTCGAAATTTCTAGTAAAAATTCATCTATGTTATTGAAAATTTGTCTCTTTTTGGTAAAAAATTATTGTTTTTAGTTGACAAATCATTTTTTTAACTGAAATTTTAAATATTCCATTTTTTCTTAATAATTCTTCCGTTTTCATAGACATTTAATATTCATGGTTGAAAGTTCATCCGTTTGGTTAAAAATTAAAACTGTTTTGTTAAAGATTTAACTATTTTGTTAAAAATGCTTATATGTTGTTAAAAAATGGTCTCTTTTGTCGAAAAATAATCTTTTTATTTTTAAATTAATTTTCTCTATTGGAAATTAATTTTTTGTAACTGAAAATTTAACTATTTCATATTTTCTCGGGCGTTTTTGAATATTTATTAGTCTTAAAAATTTGTATTTTTTGGTAGAAAGTTTATCTTTCGGGTGGGAAATTCAACTATTCGTTTAAAATTTGATATTTGTTGAAGCTTCATTATTTTATTTCAAATAATTAATTTTTTTAACTAGAAATTTAACTGTTCAAATTCTGGTTTAGCATTTATTGTCTACACTTAAAAATGCAGCAATTTGGATGAAATTCATGTATTTTGTTGAAAATTTATCTTTTGTGGTAGAATTTTTATCATGATGGTAACTAATTCACGCTATGGTTGAAAATTCATTTCTTTGGTTTAAAATTTAAATATGTTGTTGAAAGTTCATATTTTTGGGGAAAAATTTTTCTATTACATAGGTTCAAAATTAGTTTTTTTTATCAGAGATTCTTTATTTTAGTTAAAAATTAATTTCTTCACATAAAGATCGAACTACTTTGTTGAAAATGAATTTTCTAAATAAAAATGTAGCTATAACATAATTTATGATTGAGAATGTATTAGAATTGTCCGAATTGTCCCCTTAAAACAAAAATCAAGTCCGTCCGTCCTTAAATACGACAACTCTAAAAAAAAATGAACGTATCAAATCGATCTTTAACACACTTATTTAAGGTCCTAAAATAAGATACGAGTTCGTTAACGAGCCATTTTGGATAAAAATGAAAAAAGTTAGAGGATTTTCAACATTTGTGGGACCATTTTTTTATATTTAAAAATGTTATGTACGGCAATTTATAGTACTCAGAAATACAAAGAATTTATCCTAAGGAATTTTTTCGATAAAAAGGAAACTCAGTTACAGCATTTTCAAAATTTTTTAAATCTATTTAAAAAAAAATTTAAGCCAAACCAGAAACGAAATGAAAAAAAAATTCAGGAGAAGAAAACCATTACTTTTTGAAAGCCCTATAAGATTATCATAACAACTTTTTGGATTTTCTTGGAAAATCGAAAATTAAAATTTTAACTGCACAAAAAATAATCAAAAATTCCATTTTGTGGTCAAACTATGCAGGATACGAACAAAGATGCATTATCGAAAATTGGTATCCCCAAAAATATTTACAAAATCGTCAAAAATCACTTCTTGATAGGACACGTACTTTTTGTTTTATTCGTGAAAAGTAACATGGACAATAAATACAAAATTTGTGCTAAAACGACAAAAGTTACGAAAAAACAGATTTAAAAATAACTGTATACCAGAAAATATGCTACAAATTTGTTATGAATCACTTTTAGATAGAAACTGTAGTTTTAGTTTTATTCATAAAAATGAAAATTTTGCGGAAAACGACAAAAGGTACAAAAACAAATTGCTAGAAAAAAGTTATTCGCCCAAAAAGGAGAAACAAATTTATAATAATTTATTACATTCTCATCATTTCTGATTAAGAAAGTATAAGTATTGCCTTGGACATCACAGCATTCAAATTTTGAACCAAACGACGCAAAATACGAAAAAAAACAAGAGAAATTATAGCTTTTGAAAAATCCTACAAAATGTGCTTCAACCATTTTCAAATAAGACTTGTAATTTTTTTTATTCATTGTAAGTAATATACAGAAAATTCAAAATTCCAATATTACGCCAAAAGACGCGAGATATGTAAAAAATCTTAAAGAATACTTGTATGGATATTTTGCTTTGTCCATAAAAAAATATTAAAATAAAATTCCTATTCTTATCTTCACTTCGCATGATAGAGAAAAATGTCTGCGAAAATAATTCTACTTTTTTATTCATTTTAAGGTGGTTCAGAAAATATACATTTACAAATGTCTTTCAAAAATCGAGCGCGCTACGAGAGTGCCATAATGAGAATGTGTACCTCAAAGCCTACAGAGTATTGAGAAACTTAATCTTTAACTATACTTAATTAGGTAGAAAATTCAGAACATGAAGAGGCATATAAATAATGCGATCTAAAAGAGATCTTTTTGATAAAGTTTCATTTAAGCATTCCAAACGCGCGCCTTAGGCGCGCCCAAACTTGCGAGCTAAGCCAAACTTTCGAGCGTCTGTTTTGATTGAAGATTCTAATAATTTGTTGAGAATTATTATTTTTTCCTTTCATTCAACTATTCTTGATTAAAAAATAAAATATTTTGAAATCTAAATATCAACCATTACACTTTTTGTGAAGAATTCATTACCTTAGTTGAAAGTGGAACTATTTTTTTGAAAATCCCTTTTTCCTCAGTTAACCCTTAGATGCATACATTTTTTTATTCGATATTTTGGCCTGAAATTTCTTACTCAGGGGTTTTTGGGGTCGCT